>JACCPG010008022.1:0-18762 GCA_016069955.1 Drepana arcuata | reverse complement strand
GCAGAAAGTATAGAGCGCCAGTTCTCTCAAGACTTACATACCTCTTTCGCTTCGTCCACATTCATCAGTCTCTTCATAACCGACGAGCATGTGCTCGTTGGTTTCGAGTTATCTTGACGTTCCCGTCCTTGAGCGTCCGATCGATTTGATCTAGGCAGTTGGAACGTGGTCTTCCTCTGCCTCTTCTTACAAAGTACTAAAGTACTCCTTACATATTTGTTGTTATTTTTTTAATGTTATAACTTTTTGATATTTTACTAAATGGCTATAATTTGAAGCTTTTGTTAGTGTTGCCACTACTTAAATATAACAAACTCCTCCGCCGCGTCTGTCTGTTCGCGAGGACTTCAGAAATAACTAAACTGATATTCATGCGATTTTCACCAATATACAGAATAATTTACGAGGAAAGTCTCTATGATTTGTTATGGTTAAGTGTATTGGTTGAATTGAGCTGAAGCGTCCCACGAATAGAATACAGCATGTAGTTTGCTCTTACACATGTGAAGCCGGGGCAGGTCGTTAGTTGTATAATGAAGTAATAATAAGGTGGAAATCGAAACACGTTTATTTGTATGCAATATATGCTTGCTGTTTTGTCCAAATAATAGTATTTGAGTTTCCGATTTATTAGACATGTGAACGAAGAAACGAATTATATTTTCGTTTGCAAGTGCTTGAATTACTGCAAAGTGATTTGTCATCAGTTACACCATGATTTTAACCGCGAAGGAAAATATCACATGGAAACCTGCATACGCTTGAGAGCAAATTCAAAAGGATTATCTTTGGCAACTAAAATATCTCTGACGGAAAGAAGGTGTGTGGATACTACATACATACCGCTGCCTGCCGCTTCGGGGACCCTTGTGGGAAGGCGTGAGGATATGTTATGAGAAAGTATGAATGAAGAACGACTGACGAAACAGATATAAAATGCGAAACTGTATGCATGAAGAGGCAGAGATAGACCACGTTCCAACTACCTAGTTCATTTCGATTGGATAAGGATGGGGACATCAAGAGTACTCGAAACCGGCGAGCATGTATGAAGAGACAGAGGTATGTAAATCTAGAGAAAACTGGCGCTCTATTCTATCTGCCTACCCTATGACGGACTCGGCGTGATGATATAGTGATGATGATGATAGTGGGTGTGTGGGTATTACCTATACACCTCTGCCTACCCCTTCGGGGACCCTTGTGGGAAGGCGTGAGGATGATATGTTAATGTGAATAAAGCGAAAGAAGTTTGTGCGTCTAGCGAGACCTAGCTCTTTACTCTCTCTCTGTCTAACCCGTGAGAGACTCGGCGTAATTTTTATTAATTATTAAAAGTTTCTGGGCTAAAAATAAAATCCAGAAGTGATAGCTTAAACTATGTAGCCATTTTTTATTATTATCACGCCAAGTACCTAACGGGGTAGGCAGAGAGAATAAAGCGCAAGGGTCCCCGAAGGGGTAGGCAGAGGTGTATAAGTAATACCGATACACCCACTTTCCGCCAGAGATATATTTTAGGTGCCAGCGTGATAGACGTCGTGTCCATCGCCGTTACTCAAGAACAACCATACATACTTTAAATACTAGCCTTTGAATTGCTCCTCAAACGTATGCAGATTTCCTCTCGATGTTTTCCTTCGCAGTAAAGCTATTGGACGAAGCGAAAGAGGTATGTAAGTCTAGAGAGAACTAGCGCTCTATACTCTCTGCCTACCCCGTTAGGGACTTGGCGTGATGATATGTATGTATGTATGTAAAGCTCTTGGTATGTCTTGAACTGTACTTAAGTTGAGAAAAACTCAACTTAAAAAATAGGTTTACCTATTTATTATTCGCATTTACTACACAGCTAGGTAAGTGCTGGATCGTAGCGACGGTGTCAAATTAAGTTGCCCTTAGAGATCCTTTTCGCTCAATAAACAGGGATACTTGGCTAAAGTTGGGTTAGAGCCAGGCCGAATTAACGTGGGAAGAAAGAACCGACGAGAACATATTTGCCATATAAAAGCATCCACAAGTGATAACGGTTACATCAGTTGGATTTTCTCCTTTATTTTTACATAGATAAGGTACATATAAGATATTTTCGAATTTCTTGGAAGGTTTATTTTCCTACAAGGTCACCAATAAGCGTAATGATGGTCTTGGAGTCAAGTTGTCAAGTTGCCTTAGTTATATCACAATCCCACAAGGATCTCTGAAGGGGTAGGCAGAAGTCTTATACCCATTTCGCACCGGAGATATAATATATAATAAGATATACTATCATATAGAAGAAAGACATTATAGAAAATGTTCCTACGGTACAGTAAAGTTTCCACAACCCGCGGTAAGATCGCGAATGAGTCAATGATACCTATTGTGATAGGCTGTACCTGATAGGTTAAGGTACTCTCTTAATGTATCCTATTGTATTCTATTTTTATAATAATATATAATATAATATATCCTCACGCCTTCCCACAAGGGTCCCCGAAGGGGTAGGCAGAGTAGGTAGTACCCACACACCCACTTTCCGCCAGAGGTATATTAGGTGCCAACGTGACAGATGGCGAGTCCATCGCCGTTACTCAAGCACGACTATACATACGCCTTTTTGAATTTCTTCTCAGACGTATGCAGGTTTCCTCTCTATGTTTTAGCACAAACAGACTTTTTATTTTATTTTATTTTATTGGGACAAATAACAGTATTAAATTAAGGTTTATAATTCAAGTAGGATTTATAAACATTTCTTTTTCTCTATTTATTTTCTCTCTTCACGTGGTTGCCTGGAAGAGATCGCTTTTGCGATATGGCTGCCTATTGTGCCTATTACATGTTATTCTCTGTCTTTTTGTCATCCTATTTGTTTGTATGTGTGTGTACAATAAAGAATATTATTATTATTATTATAATATGATGGTAAATGCAGAACCTACACCGAAATAAGGCATAAAAAAAAGGAAAATATAAATAAAAATCAGGTTAATACATCGACAAACAGTGTCCACAGATAGCATAATTCCTGTCGAGGATGTGGTCGAAAGAGCGACTTAAATACCCAATTAACTATTCACTTGCAAAATCGAAATTCAGGTGTCGTGGATTCGCATTCCGACGGCCAGAAGCTCAACGTGGGACAAAAATAGCGCTTATAATATAGATTGATAGATATATTCTCTATGTATTTGTTTTAATTAAGACACGAGCGGAAATCTCAGACACTCTTGCTTACGTGCCCTGTCTTAAGTGTTCAGACGGTCAATGTAACAGGTGGTGTGTCTGTATACTACCTATCGTACAGACGTACCTATTTATAGTTCCGAGCGTATTATCAATTACAAGACGTTGGTAATACATATTATTATTACTTGATTAATTACCATTTATGTTTACAATTATGTGACGTGGTGGCCGAGTGGTTCGAGCAGTTGCCTGCGACACAAAGATCGCAAGTTCAAATCCCGACTGTACCAATGAGTTTTTCTGAACTTAAGCTTTAGTCTTATTATTAGTATTATAACTACAGTGACAGTCACACCACGAGTTTTACGGTGAAGGAAAACATAGAGAGGAAACCTGCATACGTCTGAGAAGAAATTCAAAGGCGAATGTATAGTCGTGCTTGAGTAACGGCGATGACTCGCCATCTGTCACGTTGGCACCTAATATACCTCTGGCGGAAAGTAGGTGTGTGGGTATTACCCATACACCTCTGCCTACCCCTTCGGGGGCCCTTGCGGGAAGACGAGAGGTTATATATTATATATTAGTTACCAGTACCAGTAGTATTACGTAATGAATAACTTAACCCTAATAATAATTTACCCCTTTTAAGCATAGTTTTGCCTGTTCTAAGTGTTATTCGTTATAGTTCTTTAGAAAGTATATAATTATTTCGTAAATATCCTGTTCAAACAAAAGTTAGGCTTAAGTAATATGTTAGTTTAGTTAGTTAAAAATAATGAACAATGAAAATAGTAAAAAATGTGTGTGTGTTCTTTGTGTCTATGTGTGTGTAATATTCTTTATGTCAAGTCTAGAGAGAAATGGAACACTACTCTATCTGCCTGCCCAGTGTAAGAGTCGGCATAATAATATGATAATGACGATTAGGTAGTCAAGGGATTGGTTCCTTTGTGTTTTGTAGCTTTTCGTGTAAGTAAGTATTCGAACAATATTAAATGCGCAGTTACTTTATACTTATCTATAAAAACGCAACCTTATGGAATTTAAATAATTGAAACCTTTGAATATTATTTAAAAGTTTTGGCTACGTCGGAACGGAAACGGTCGAAAGAATATCTTTCGACTATCGACATCACTTCGAATATCATTAGGACCTACATACACGCAACGAAGTTATGATAGCATAGCTACTATATTTGTAGCCTATCAGTTAACATAGAAAACGGCTATGGCAAATGGAGAGCCAAAAGCAACATTATCTCACTGCCAACACTAATTAATTTATTTAAAAAAAAGGGATGAACTGCTTGCAGTATATCTTCTTACGCTCACGATACCGAAATATCACATGCTCGTTACCACTCTGTGTTCGGAGAGTATACTGTGTTGGCCGTATAATGGGACTAATCCCTCAGCTGCCAACGCAATACAACAATCCTCCCCCTCCCCAAGGAGCTCATTATTGGAAACATTATTCATCGTGTAGGTACATTAACATAACACCAACATTTGTGTTACTTGACAGACTTATTTAAGGTGGAGGTCCTGCCCCAGTTGGACAGCTTCAAATTCTAACGGGGAATCCCGGTATGCCCGACCTCTCTTTATTTAAGCTAAATTTGGAATTCAAGCCCGGCACAGATCGAAGATAACGAGACTACGAACTGATGATAGTGGATGAAGTGAAAGAGAGACTCAGCGTGATGATATGTATGTATATGTATGGATTTGTACAGTAACTTCAAAGGTGACCAACAAGCATATTATGGTCTGCCTGATGATAAGTGATTACCGGACCCTATAGTCATAAGCACAATTGTGTGGGGTGGGGGTAAAGGTGACAGCAGTATAAAGGACGGTCCCCCTTCCGCCAGCACATGAAATTGGCCTTGGGTAGTTTAGGAATCGTCAGGAACACAACACTGGTAAGCGCAGAAACAGTGCCTTTTGCCCACTATATCGTGGAAGGCGGAGTTTGGTATGGCTTCAATCGTCGGTCCACTAAGATAAGTATATATTGTTTATTCGGGAGCCTAGCAAGGGTAAGTTTTTTTTTTTCATTTAGGTGCCAATGTGATAGGTGGCGACTCGCTGATTTCTTAACACGACTTTGCATACGCTATTGAATTTCTTCTCAAAAGTATGCAGGTTCCATTTGGGTTTGAGAAGAAGAGCCGTGGTGGCCGAGTGTTTCGAGTAGTTGCTTGCTACACAAAGATCGCAAGTTCGCGAATCCCGACTGTACCAATGAGTTTTTCTGACCTCAAGTACAGTGATTAGTCACACCACGAGCTTTACGGTTAAGGAAAACATCGAGAGAAAACCTGCATACTTCTGAGAAGCAATTCAAAGGCGTATGTATAGTCAGGCTTGATTTACGGCCATGGACTCGAGATCTGTCACGTTGGCACCTTAAATATATCTCTGGCGGAATTTGGGTGTGTATAACCTGTGCACCGCTGCCTACCCCTTCGGGGACCCTTGTGGGAAGGCATGAATTTTCAACTTAAGTTCAGCAAAACTAATAAGAACGTGTATTCGAGGCGTAAGGCACTGTGATCCTAACAACATGTCGAAATAGCGTCTTAAAATGTAATATTCATGTTGGAGCAAGGTACTTTGTGGAAGAACTTCTTTGCTAAAGTATGTAACGACTACAGAATACACGACGTTCATTCACAAAGTTGTCGTAACTCAATCTCAATGAACGCGTAACGAGGGGCCCTCAAGTCGATTCTGGAAGTTTCTAGTCCACAATACCAAACATTATTACTGACATACTTTGCTAAGCTTAATGCATGAAATTGAAACTTTCTTTATAGATATATACTTATATTGTTTCAAGTACAAGTTAAAGTAAACAAGCCCCCAGTCTAGTCTTGGTCTGTTTATAGAGGGATATTTAATAGCCGTGGTGGCCGAGTGGTTCGAGCAGTTGCCTGCGACGCAAAGGTCACAAGTTCGAATCCCGACTGTACCAATGAGTTTTTCTAAACTTAAGTACAGTGATTAGTCACACCACGAGCTTTACGGTGAAGGAAAACATCGAGGAAACCTGCATACGTCAGAGAAGAAATTCAAAGGCGTATGTATAGTCGTGCTTGAGTAACGGCGATGGACTCGCCATCTGTCACGTTGGCACCTAATATACCTCTGGCGGAAAGTGGGTGTGTGGGTATTACCTATACACACCTCTGCCTACCCCTTCGGGGACCCTTGTGGGAAGGCGTGAGGATATATTATTATTATTATATTTAATTTAAAAGCCTTGGTGACTGAGGAGTTAGAATAGTTGCTTGCAACAGAAATATCGCAAGCTCGCGAATCCCGACTGTACCAATGAGTTTTTCTGACCTCAAGTACAGTGATTAGTCACATCACGCGCTTTACGGTGAAATAAAACATATAATGTGTAAGTGTAGTAATTTAATTCTGCTTCTGAATCTGTTTCGGGAAGGTAAGCGGGTGAGTGTGAAGTACTTTTCGAATCCATTTTTCTTAACTAAATACGTATATATGCACACTTTGATCTTGAGCTCGTGAATACGTTCTGCATGTACATATGTATCTAACTTACTTCACTATTACATCAAGTTTTACTTTTACCCACTTTATTCTCAATAATTTGTTTTTAATTTCATGCTACAATTCGGAAAGTACCTTACATTTATTTGACGCCTTTCATCAAAACAAGCAATGACTGACAGCTGCTTACTGACAGTTACTTTACTGTCATATCGTTTTTTTTGACGTCTGGATCTGTATTGTGTTGCCATAATACGCTTACGCATAATACTAATGCTTTCTGTTGAAAATTTTTATACAAAAATACTTGATTTAATGTTTTATGTTACTTATTGCTGCTGGCGGATAATATGAAGCCTATTGATTGTTTTTAGTATAACAGTTAGTTATTTATTTATTATATATATATATATAATTTGTGATGTCTGTTTCTGATGTTAGTTTTAATGAAGATTATTTATCTATGTCTGATGAAAGTCTAATGAGCGATGACAGCTTTCGTAGCATCCCAACTCTATCTCTGTGTGACTCCTTGTACTCCCATTTCAAAGATGTTCCTAAAAATTTCAATGTAGTGCATATCAATGCACAAAGTATTCCGGCACATTATCCAGATATGCTGACTTCATTCAGTAATAAGAATATTCACGCAATTCTTGTCTCAGAATCATGGCTGAAGCCCTGCCTGCCCTCGACTTCTTACTCGCTCCCCGGCTTTCAGTTGATACGTCATGATCGAACAGGAAGAAGGGGGGGGGGGGTGGCCATTTATCTCAGAGACTATATCCCATTCAGCATAGTTACTACATCCTCTCAGTCCCAATCCTCGGACGGATCTGAATATCTTTTTCTTGAAATCTTGCTCTCTGGCAGGAAAACCCTGGTAGGTGTATTTTATTGCCCTTCCCTACATATCAATTATTTCCCTTCTTTTGAGGTGCTATTAGAAAACATTGTTCCTGTCTATGAGCACACTTTAATTATGGGTGATTTTAATACTTGTTTATTGAAAGGGGATAATAGAGCGACGCAGTTTAAATCTATAATTAACTCCACCAATCTTCATATTCTCCCTTCTGCTGCTACTCATTTTTTCCCACAATGTGAACCTTCTCTACTTGACCTTACTCTTGTATCTTCGCTTGACCATGTGGCCACACATGGTCAATGCACAGCTGATGCTTTCTCTTTTCATGATCTTATCTTTCTTTCCTACAAGATCCGTCCGCCAAAGAACAAGCCTAGAATTCTCCTACAGCGCAACTTTGGCGCTATAGACCGGGACCAGCTTCTGAGGGACGCACAGGAAATTGACTGGGATGGCATCAGGCACGTAGATTCAGTTGACGAGAAGGTTAATATCTTCAACTCACTACTCACCAAACTGTACGATGCACATGCTCCGGTCAGACCTGTTAGGGTGAAACACCTTCCAGCGCCTTGGCTCAATGATGAAATAAAGACCTTACAAGCCAAGAAGAATACCATTAAAACTAAATATAAGGCAAACCCTGAAAAATATCGCGAAAAATATAGGCAGGTCAGGAATCTCTGCAATAGGATGTGTAGGGACGCCCAACGACGCCATATTCATAAATCTATTGAAGACAGCACTCCAGCTAACGTTTGGAAGTTCTTGCGGACTCTGGGAGTTGGTAAGCAAAAACATGTTTCCACCTCAAATAATTTGGACTTAGATGCCTTAAACCTCCATTTCTCTTCGGTAGCACATTTTGATGCTACCACTAAAACTAACACGCTAAGCCATGTCTCAGGTTCTTCAACTCCCATCAGTCCAACTTTTTCATTTAGTCAATTTACTGATTGTGACGTTAAGAAGGAAATATCTTTCATCGCCTCCAACGCTGTCGGATGTGACGATATCAGCCGCAAGATGGTCCTTCCTCTTTTAGATTTCCTCACACCTATTATCTCCCATATCTTCAATTCTTCCATCTCCTCTAGCTCCTTTCCAACTCTTTGGAAGGATGCACAAATCATTCCACTTCCTAAAAAAAATAACCCTATATCTTTTTCCGAATATCGACCTATTTCTATCCTACCTTTCCTGTCCAAGGTGTTGGAAAAGCTAGTCTACAAGCAGTTAAGTACGCACTTGGCACAACATAGCCTCCTCAATCCCTTCCAATCTGGCTTCCAACCAGGCCATAGTACCACTACGGCCTTGGTTAAAGTCACTGATGATATACGTGCTGGCATGGAAAAATCACAGCTGACAATCCTGACGCTGCTAGATTTCAGCAATGCATTCAACACCGTCGATTTCGACATACTGCTTGCCATACTAGGTTCCCTTAACGTATCTCCAACGGTAATTGACTGGTTTCGAAGTTACTTGTTCGGACGCAGGCAGCGTATACGCCTGGATGATAGAATATCGTCTTGGTGTTTTACGTCTGCAGGCGTCCCACAAGGTGGCGTCTTATCTCCACTTCTTTTCTCGATATTTATTAAATCTATCACTCTCAATATCACTTCATCTTACCACCTATATGCAGACGATCTCCAGATCTACACACAAGCGTCTCCTTCTTCTCTCCCCTGTGCTATCAGAGCTACTAACATGGATCTGGATTTGATATCTGACTGGAGCAGGAATTACGGGCTCAAAGTAAATCCTTCGAAATCTCAGTCCATAATTATTGGTTCGAGTAGACTGATGGCCCAGGTGGGGTGGGAACGGATGCCGCCTATCTCTTTTGACGGTGTTATAATACCCTATAGTGATGTAGTCAGGGATCTTGGTATTCTTCTTGACAAAACACTATCATGGGCACCTCAGGTTGCAGAGGTAGGTCGGAAGATGTTTGCTGCCGCGGGGTCCCTTAGACGCCTACGTAATTTCTTGCCTATAGACGCTAAAATTGCGCTATCCCAAGCATTGCTCCTTCCTATCCTTGACTATGCTGACGTCAGCTATCTTGACCTTACCGAGGAGCATCTTAATAAACTTGAGCGCCTTCAAAATCTCTGCATACGGTTCGTATTTGGATTACGCAAATATGACCACATTACTGAATTTCGCCGTAAGCTCAAGTGGCTACCCATCCGACTTCGCCGGAATACTCATATCCTATCACTTCTTTACAAAACTTTATTTGATCCTAGAGCCCCCAAATACCTTCAGGAACGCTTTGAACTTCTTTTTTCCAACCTGCACCTACTCCGTAAGACCAGGGAACTCATCCTTAAAACTCCTACCTTCACTTCTTCTTCCTATTCCAAATCCTTCACTGCGCAAGCTGTTCGTCTATGGAACTCGCTACCCCAGAACATCAGACTGGCAAAGACATTGAACTCCTTTAAGAAACTTTTATTTGAACACTATTTCTCTTCATAATTCATTAATATATAATGTTTATGTATATTTTATTGTAAGTATATATATATATATATATATAAAGTAGTTATATGTATCGTATTTATTTATTTATATTGCTTAGTGTATGTATATTATAGTAATTGTGTATATTTCATCCGCTAAACTATCACACCTACCTTTTTTCTTTTTTTCTCTATTTCTTTTCTCTCTAACTAGGTTGCCTGGAAGAAATCGCTTTTGCGATAAGGCCGCCTATTTGTGCGTACTACATGTTGTTCTCTGTTTTTTGTCATCCTATTTGTTTTTGTAGATGTGTGTGTACAATAAAGGATTTAAATAAAAATAAAATAAATAAATAAATAATGTGATAGCATGAACCTGCATACGCTTGAGAAGTAATTCAAAGACATAATCGTGCTTGAATAACGGCGATGGACTCGCGGAAATTTTATCTCTGGTGGAAAGTGAATGTAATACACACCTACCTACCACCTACTCCCCTCTAGTCTGCCTGTAGTTTCACATATCAAGTCGTGAGTCCCACTGGCGATTTTGGATGAACGACCCACGCATATACCGAGGGTGCTTACTTCTCACCCCATATACTAAGAGGTCCAGATTGTTACTGTTTTTTTCTGTGTATAAAAATATTTGAAGGGAACCTTAACCTTAACGTCTTCCCACAAGGGTCCCCCAAGGCATAGGGAGAGGTACTTCTGTTACTGTATACCCCATTTCACTGCAGATATATTTAAGTGGCAACATGACAGATGGCGAGTCCATCACCGTTTCTATGACAGTTTTTTGAGTTTCTTTTTAAACGTATGAAAGTTTGCTCTAGATATTTTCCTTCGCCGTTAAACTTGTTCCGTGAATCACCGTACATTAGTTTAGAAAACGCATTTTAATTCAGTCGGGATGTCTTTGCGATGCAACCGTTCAAACCACTCAGGCACCGCGATCGATTTATTCAAATAAATTTCACAGTTTTATTATATACGTTACATTAACTATCTGAAACTTTCAGTCCAATGAGAGTTATAAATCTCCGACATCAACTTTATTGTTAAATTACTTAAGTCCCTTACAAATCACTTGCAGCGCTATAAAATATATTATACTCTTGCAAAATTGTTCATTCATATCGCAGATACGGCTACTCACATTAGATGTACACAACTGGTTTACCTATATGCATAAAAATGAACTCGAACATTCCAGAGGAAGGTACCTACAAATATTACTTTAAAGCGCCTTCGACGGTGATTTTCTTAAACATGACGTCAACCAATCAAAAGAGTTACTATGTAGTTTCTTACCGGTTTTTCTCCATGGAAACGACCCACCCGAACCGGGCACCTTATTCTACATTTTATAAATGCCCACCTAGGCCTATGCGAAATAAAATTATTTTGTATTTGATTAAAATTTCTGCTATTTGTTTCATACCGCGTGTGAAGAGTTTACTTAAAAACATATCGCCTAATTAAACTATTTGAATTAATAACATACTTACAGAAGATAGCTTGAAGTTACTCAACGGTATATTCGATTCCGTGTTTGCCCTTCGAAAAAGCCACATTTTATGAAAAAAAATACTATTGTGAATATTATAAAGTATCAGTCGCGCATTTTGCCTGCGCGGCGGATAGAACTGGTAAGTGGGCAATGTTAAAAGCTTATTGTTATCAGGTTTCTAATCAAAATACAACATTAACCCATTATTTTGTAGCACCAATATCATCACAGGCACGTAGAAGTGCTTTATACATTGCAGCCTTTGTGCATAAGACGAGCGAAGTCGGAAGCGGACAACCATTATATTTATGACAAGGTTGCCGATGTCATCGCTACACAAGCTTGATGGTGCAAGAAATCACCGAAACGGTAGGCACCTCACGATTGGCTCTTTGACTAACTTCGCATAGAGGTTGGTCAAAACGGGTTTCCCGTTCAAATTTGGAGTAAGCACACGCAGGACCACCTTATGAAGTCCGTAGCCAAATAACACTATTTCTTGTGTTGTGTTCCTGCGCGTTGAATAAGGTTTCAAATAAGGAGCTACTTGGAGAGCGGGAGGACTGTTATAATCTTTGGGCAGCAGAAGGCTTAGTCCCATTCTGCTGCCAACACATTATAAATCACAGAGTGGCTACGGTAACCGCTTCCCTTCTGGTGGGCCATATATGCTTGTTTGCTCATGTGGTATAAAAAAACGGAGTTAATCAAAGCCCATCGTGCTAGAGGAAGAGTGACTTACTAACAATAAAAATACTGCCAATAATATCTACTAATCCTGACCTCCCTAGCTCGCAGATTTAGAAATAGCCTAGAGCTGCTATTGCATGCACGTAAAAAGGGGCTAGTTGGAGGCCTATTGGCCTCGTTATGTTTTGGCTAAGTAGCCAAATTTTTAGTTTCTACATTTCAAGGTCCCCGTTGAGGTTTCCCTTGGAGAGTACAGCAGGAGTTCTTCAAGAAGGATGTGAAGGGATTCCTGCAGGGTCGGCAGCGCTAGAGCAATACCCCTGGAGTTGCAAGCGTCCAAAGACGGCGGTAACCGCTTACCATCAGGCGGACCGCATGCCTGTTTGCCACCGAAGTGGAAAAAAAAGATCCAGATTGAAGAACTTGAGCAATTTACCCTATGATACATGTGTGGTGTCAATCTAACAGCTGAATTAAACAGATTGAAATTAAACATATTGGATTATCAAATAACGCATCATAGGGCTGCTCTAGTAGCAAGACCCGTTAGTCATTTATGCTGCTAGCTTATACATTAACTCCACATACCGGTACATAAATATCTTGTTGGCTACAGTGACTGTTCTTTAGGCAGACTGAGCATATAAAAAAAGAGGACAGTATTAATCAACTGCGTAAAATAATGCTTTATTCTGATAAGCCCTGTGCTGTGACTATACGTTTTTTTAAGGTTCTCCATGTATATATAATATATTATGATGATTTTTACCCTCGTGGCCAGTATTTGCAGGCGATAACTAACACGGATTTATCGCTCATTCCATGAATGTAGACTGGTCCTAATTAATTACGTCATTTAAGCTTTTCGTATTACTGAGTATTGCTTAGTAAAAGGTGCTTATTATGCAATACCTTTATCTCACACAAAAAAATCAACTTTTTAATTACTGCTTTTTGATCATCTTAATATGTATATATAAATTACATATACGGACAAACAACATGACAGTTGTTTGTCCGCGATGGGCGCCTAAACTGTACTTAACCGATATCAATCAAAGTTGCACACCGTGTGCAGTTCATTCCAACTTCAAAGATAGGATAGCTTACAATTGGACCCGATAGGTGGCGCTGCGCTCGTGTTTCAGGAAATTTTACTTTTTCACCCGGGCGAAGCTGGGTGGGACAGCTAGTAATCTTATATTTCAAAAAAAGGTCGCAAATACGTCACTGTGCAATTTCACCCACGTTTAAAATAATAATAAGGACAAGAATAAGTTTCTATTGTTAAAACGTATAAAGCTTACTAGCTGTCCCGCCCAGCTTCGCTTGGGTGAAAAATTTAAATTTCCCGTAACACGATCGCAGAATCGTTTGGAGCTAACAGATAATTGTGACTGTCAAATAACAGACAAATAATTTGTATTAAAATTATATTGCGACTATAAATTGATATTTAAACTATCATATCTTTCAAGTTGGATTAAACTGCACACGGTGTGCAAATTTGATTAAAATCGGTTAAGTAGATTAGGAGTCCATCGCGAACAAACAACGTGACACGTACTTTATATATATTAAGATGTAACTGGTCAAAATCAGCTGGTTCCTGGATAAACCGGAACAGACAGACATACAAATGTAATAAATTTACCAGTATCGTACCTATATGCTTTATTTGTTTCCATTCAACTGTTTGCTGGCGTAGTAATTCAATATAGAATTAGTGGGTTTTAGTCATCACATGAAAACATCAATTAATTTGGAATACAATAAAATATTGATAAAATAGTTGAAACTATGTTAACGTACGTTAGAACATAATAATTAATTAACCTTGGCTTATATGAAAATGTTCCCGTGCCTATACGATAGATGGCTCTGCTGGTTTTAACCACTTTCATTCTGATGATTGTGATAAATAGGTACCATCAAGTAAGCCGCTTCAACAAACCATTTTGTGTAAAAAAAAATTCCCCGTTACTATGCGCAATACGTTCGTAACTTAATGGTGTTTCTTATTCATAAAAAAAACGCAGCCGTCTATTGGACGTGGTAATCAACAATAAGTAACATATTAGAAAGTTTTCTTTCTTTACATTAAGCTTCTTTTTTCCAAACTTTTAATATGTCGACTTCCGAGGGGCGGTGGATAGATTATGTGAGATTTCTACTAACTAATATCCCCTTAGTGGCTATCCTCTATAGAAGGGCTACAGAGAAACTTATGATCTTCTGCACTTTGCACTTAAAACGTCAAAAGCTACCGCCATTGGCACTAGCACTAGCGGCACGAACCACGTCTCGTGGCTGTCAATTCTAGACCTGCATTATTCACAGCCCTCACCCTGACTATCTGCAAGCCCGTCGATCCTCATAATACTAATAATATATTGTTATCTTAACACACTTGAGGTCCGATGAGGTTATAACCAGCGGCGTGTAACGGCAACTAATAAAGGTACTGGGCTGGAAGAAGTAAGTAATGAGCTTTGAAAGCTGTTCGTCCCAGACATTCGGTTCAGGTATTGGAGACAGATTTTGCATCTGGAGCTGGGAGCCAACTCGCCCCTTCCACATACCCTCAGCAGGGTCAACGCTCTCTTGAACCGAAGCCCTGCATGCGATTTATTTGCGGATAACTAGTAGGGGATTATACCTGAATATTTGAAGTTCAACAACATATGTATACAAATAAATAAAATTGTAGTGTCTGTTTGTTGTATTAATATATACATATGTAAGTATATTTATGTATATGTTATTATATGTGTATAAAATAGGTATATGTTTCGTATTTATTTATTTAGATTGCTTAGTATATGTATATTATAGTAAATATGTATATTTCATCTGCTCAACTATCACACCTACCTTTTTTTCTCTATTTCTTTTCTCTCTTCACTTGGTTGCCTGGAAGAGATCGCTTTTGCGATAAGGCCGCCTATTGTGCCTATTACATGTTATTCTCTGACTTTTTGTCATCCTATTTGTTTGTATGTGTGTGTGTGTGTACAATAAAGAATATTATTATTATTATTATAAAATATAAATTTTTAATGCATATGTTTGTAAACACGGTAGGTACTTAGTTAAGTCTGTCTGTCTCTTTGTAAACACGGCAGGTACTTAGTTAAGTCTGTCTGTCTGTTTGTTCCGGCTAATCTCTACAACGGGTGGATTGATTTTGACGGGGCTTTCACTGGCAGATAGCTGATGATTGAAACTAAACTATAACTTTATTGTTGAATTCCACGCGAACGAAGTCGCGGGCACAGCAAGTTTTACGTAAATGCGACAGTGCGAACCATTTACGCGATTCGCCATATGGTCTGCTAAACAAATGGGGTGATAACAACTATGATAGTGTTATCAACAGCATGAAATGGAGGTAATCCATTATATAGATATCTACTTGTTGGAGACATTATCCAGATTTGAGAATTTTAATGTGTGGCTGGTTTGATGTACACAGTTAACTTAGTCCTAGTTAAAAAGCCGTAAGACTTTTTAAGCGACTAGGACGCTTTGCCTTCTAAATAATACACGTTTATTCCCTTATTTAAAAAAAGAAAAATAAGGGAACATAAAAATCCACATACCCTCAAAATCCTAAACGGACTCTCAGTCAACAGGCAGACGTCTCCAGAGCTATTCCCCTGGGACCGGATCGGCAACATAATCTGTAGTTCTCCACCAGGGTCCGGGACTGCCCTTTCATTTTTGTGGCGGTTGAATCCTGCCATTGTCCACACCCACTCCTAGAAGAGGAAAGCATAACTAAATCGGTACATTTTATATCAACTTTATTCAACCTGTAAAATATACACTACAAAAATATTGTTTGGTGCCGAGTGGTTCGAGCAGTTGCCTGCGACGCAAAGGTCGCAAGTTCGAATCCCGACTGTACCAATGAGTTTTTCTGAACTTAAGTACAGTGATTAGTCACACCACGAGCTTTACGGTGAAGGAAAACATCGAGAGGAAACCTGCATACGTCTGAGAAGAAATCAAAGGCGTATGTATAGTCGTGCTTGAGTAACGGCGATGGACTCGCCATCTGTCACGTTGGCACCTAATATACCTCTGGCGGAAAGTGGGTGTGTGGGTATTACCTATACACCTCTGCCTACCCCTTCGGGGACCCTTGTGGGAAGGCGTGAGGATATATTATTTAAAATATTGTTACCTATCATTAACAAGAGACAACACAAAATATTTTGTTTAATGTATGTAATAATACTTGTTTAATTAAAATAAAATTAAGTGGTTTAAGTAAGTTTAAGTAAGTACATAAGCCAAGCTTTGCTAGCAGACCCGGACACGCGTAGCTGTGGCTAAGGCTTTTGTTATATAACATCTATATAAATAAATAAAATTGAAGTGCCTGTTTGTAATACTAATATAACCGCTTTTTACTATCATATGGATGACCACGAAGACGCGCCGCACTATAAAAGTGAAGGTATACAACCTACCACTAATGTTTGAGTATTTTATCGGTAGCCACTGATTACCTATGACATGTACACTACAATTAATAGACTCGGGTCATACTCCCTGCATCCCGCGACCCCCTCAACTAGAAATAGATAGAGCGCGTCTTCGTGGGTGGCACTATCTATACTGACTATGATTATCATTCACATGAAGCTTTACGGTTAAGGAAGATGAGATTCAAGGGCGTATGTATAGTAGTGCTTGAGAAACTGCGATGACCTTGCCATCGACGTTGGCACCTAAATATATTTCCAGATATAAATGGGTGTTACACATCTGCCTACTCAAATTAACGTTAAAAGCAGTAATTAATTTAATATTTAAATGATGAGCACGTTTGGTGAATCGTTTATTTTGCTAAAATGAAGAAAAATTATTCTGTTTTTTTATGATGATTCCCGTAAGACATAAAACAAAATGGCACTTCTACTGAGAGTTTGTTCAATTTGTAATAAAGTCCCGCCGAAACGAAGCTTAACTTAGCTTCGACTAAATTATAGTTTCCGTCAGAGAGCTAGAGAATTTTACTTATATATTGCAGGAATTGTTATTGTCTATTGTTCAATTTACGGCTTTATGGGTTCCCGAAAGGCCAGGCGGATTATTTGCTGATGATACGTCTTTACTATTAAAGATAGATCGACAGAAATCAAACTTTGACAATAAATAATGCTCTCTCTGACGTAGTACATAGGTTTAGTGTTAATAATTTGGTAATTAATGCCAGGAAAACGAAATGTATTAAATTTACAATGCCAAAGGTTTTAATTAACGGTATAGTAATAAGTGGTGAGGAATTGAACCTTGTGGATTCAACAGCCTTCCTTGGTCCGCAGTCACATTGGATTGTCGAAGCTTTGCAGCATTCGCGGTAAGAAAATTAGACACACTGATATAAACACAGCCCGCTTAGTACTTATATTTCGGCTATTTTCAGTGTCATGTCTTACAGCATTCTCTTATTGGGCAAAGCTGCAGACATAGGATCTATTTTAGACATAGGGCTATTTGTCCCCCTTACCCTTAAAGCTGGAGATTCTCTAAGAGAATTATTCAAAGAAATCGATCTATTAACCGTACCATGTCCATATATATTTCAAAATGTGTTACATGTTACAAAGATTATTGTATAAGTTAATAAGCTACCTCAGATATTAATTTTATATCCTATACCTTTTGAACAGTTTAAAGCTGCCATTAAACGTAAATTAATTTAAAAAGCTTATTATACAACATCAGATTATTTGAATGATGGCAATGAATTGTTCGTCTTGTAAAGAGTTTCTATATAATTTTGTTTCGCCTTTTCTTCTCCTGACAGGTTTTTTCTTGGAAACGGTGGTAACTTTTAAGAAAGGTAGGGCATAACGGGTTTCCCGTTCGAATTCGGAGCTGCCCGACTGGGGCAGGACCTCCACCTTATAGAAATCCGTAGCCAAATAACACAATTTTTTGTGTTGTGTTCCTACGCGATGAATAAGGTTTCCAGTAATGAGCTCCTTGGGGAGGGGGGAGGATTCAAATTCAAATTCAAAGGCGTATGTATAGTCATGCTTGATTAACGGCGATGGACTCGCCATCTGTCATGTTGGCACCTAAAATATATCTCTGGCGGAAAGTGAGTGTGTGGGTACTACCTATACACCTCTGCCTACCCCTTCGGGGACCCTTGTGGGCGTGAGGATATATATATAATCATAATTGAGACAGGTATGCTGAGATGGTTTGGCCATGTCGAGAGAATGAATGAAGAACGATTGACGAAAAAAGTGTATAAGGCGAGTGTGAATGAAAGTGTTGGAAGGGGTAGACCTAGACGGACGTTTCTAGACCAAATTGGGGACGTCTTGAAAAAAGGTCAGGTCAAGAGTACCCTAAACCGAAGAGCATGTATGAAGAGAATAATGAAAGTGGACGAAGCGAAAGAAGTATGTAAGGATCGTAGCAAGTGGAAAGAAGTGGTATCTGCCTACCCCTACGGGAAAGAGGCGTGATTATATGTATGTATAAAC
>JACCPG010008019.1:0-91882 GCA_016069955.1 Drepana arcuata | reverse complement strand
TAAAATCTGCAATTTTATATTTAAAACTATGTTATGTTTCGCAACTAATTAAAGCCGCAACATAAGCTGATATTTATTGATAGGGCGACTAGCACATTTGGTAGACTTTGATAAATTGTACATTTTGGTATAATTAAATAGCGAAACCGGCGATTATACTTCTTAGCGATGTGTAAGCATTAATTATATTAATAAACTAGCTGTGCACGCAACTTTGTCCCCGTAGAATTTAATAAAAAAAAATGTTCAGTTTCCAAAAAAAATAACATCAGCTATCTGCCAGTGAAAGTCCCGTTAAAATTGGTCCAGCCGTTTCAGAGATTACCTGGAACAAACAGACAGACAGATCGACAGACAGATAAATATTGTACATACATAGATACATATCATCACGCCAAGTCCCTAACGGGGTAGGCAGAGAGTATAGAGCGCCAGTTCTCTCTAGACTTACATACCTCTTTGGCTTCGTCCACATTCATCAGTCTCTACATACATGCTCTTCGGTTTCGAGTACTCTTAACGTTCCCGTCCCCGAGAGTCTGATCCGATATATTGTAAAAATATATATGTTGGTATATGTACCGTGTATCCATGCATTTATTAAAATGCAGTTTTTCTAAATGCATATGGATGAAATTAATTCTTTGTCACCCTTCCCTAGTTAGTGGCATTGCCTATTGTGCATAAATTAATATCTTCAAGTCATTCCACAAATGTCCCCGAAGGGGTAGGCAGAGGAGTAGTAGTAGTACTAGCGTAAAACTCTCTAGTGAGTGGTGAAAGTCAGTCAAGCAGTCAGTGGGATTGCGAATCTTGAGGTTGAATCCTGAGGGTTCAATTCCCGCTGATGAACGCGAGTATTTGTACCTTAGTCTTGGATGTCCTATGTATTTTAATATGTACATCTTTCGATCGATAAAAGTATATATACATCTTGGTCTAGTTTCCATAGTACAAGCTTTGCTAGCTTACTTTGGGACTAGGTAAATTTGAGTGGAATCGTTACAAGGTTTATTTATCAGGAAACTATTTATTTATGTTGACTTCCTGGCTGTGGATCAAACTTCTCGTCAAGGTTTTCACTAGACAGTATAGCATGGAGTTATTCAAGAAGAGCATGAAAAGATTCCTGCAAGGTCAGCAGAACGATAACCCTTGTGTTGCAAGCGTCCATAGACGGCGGTATCCGCTTACCATACCGTCAGCATGCCTGTTTGCCATCTTTGTGGTAAGCACAACAGTACCGTAGAGTATAACGCGTATCCCAGTAGCATTGTTACTCCAAACATATCGCGTGTCTGTGTTTCAACATATTATTAATTCTATAATCTGTTGCGATGTATCGTAAATTCACTCCGTTGTCGGTTCCCAGTAAGAATGTTAATGTGCCTTGCAGACGGAAGCCGATATATTGCCAACAAGGTATGTCTTGTGTACCTACTCAACTAATCTATATTGAAATTGCACCGACTCATTTAAACTGACAACACTCTGTTTTTTCATTTTAATTTAGAGTTGCCCGACTGGGGCATACCTCCACCTTGTAGAAGTCCGTAGCTAAATAACACTATTTTCGTGTTGTGTTATAATACAAAGAAATAATAAATATTAGGGAAAACATTGAGAGGAAACCTGCATACGTCTGAGAAGGAATTCAGGAATTCAGATGAAGGAAGGAAAGTGGGTGTGTGGGTATTACCTATACATCTCTACCCCTTCAGTTTCCTTATGGAATATATATATATCCTCACGCCTTCCCACAAGAGTCCCAGAAGGGGTAGGCAGAGGCCGCTTCCTATCAGGTACATATACATATCATCACGCCAAGTCCCTAACGGGGTAGGCAGAAAGTATAGAGCGCCAGTTCTCTCTAGACTTACATACCTCTTTCGCTTCGTCCACATTCATCAGTCTCTTCATACATGCTCGTCGGTTTCGAGTACTCTTGACGTTCCCGTCCTTCAGAGTCCGATCTATTTGATCCAGGTAGTTGGAACGTGGCCTTCCTCTGCCTCTTCTTGCACACAATTTTGTATATCTACTCCCTCTCTTTATACTATGACTCGAGCATTCTTGCTCAGACTTTTACTGCCCATCAACGCCGACATGGCTTTCCTATCAGGTGTGCCGTAGTATGGCTGTTCGCCGCTTGTAAAATAAAAGTTACACCTAGCGACTAGACTTCTTTAATACATGTTACTAAACGTTTAATTTTTAAAATAAGGCTATCTATTCGTGAATTTTCTAGTGTTTCCTTCCATTATCCTTCACTGTTTTATGATCTCAAATTAGCTTGCAAATTGCGTTGCGATCGAGGTAAGCAGAATCAGTAATTGGTATACAATTATCATTATAGATAGTGCCATTCACGAAGACACGCCCCACTATTCTTACCTATAGTGTTATTTGTATATGTGTGTACTGTATATAGACTGTGTCGCAGACATTAACACTCATCTCCAGAAAGAAAGTCCCTAGTTGACACAATTAAACTGAAAATTTGATTAAGAAGGATTATTTATTATTAACTCGAACCACTCGGCCGTGGTGGCCGAGTGGTTCGAGCAGTTGCCTGCGACACAAAGATCGCAAGTTCAAAGCCCGACTGTACCAATGAGTTTTTCTGAACTTAAGTACAGTGATTAGTCACACCACGAGCTTTACGGTGAAGGAAAACATCGAGAGGAAACCTGCATACGTCTGAGAAGAAACTCAAAGGCGTATGTATAGTCGTGCTTGAGTAACGGCGATGGACTCGCCATCTGTCACGTTGGCACCTGATATACCTCTGGCGGAAAGTGGGTGTGTGGGTATTACCTACTGCACCTCTGCCTACCCCTTCGGGGACCCTTGTGGGAAGGCGTGAGGATATATTTATTTATTATTATTATCATAGTTTATATAAATGTGCAACCTTTCACTAACGTTTGAGTACTATCGGTACACACCGATTACCTATGAGTGCACACGCAGTCTACAATTAATATACTCGGGTCATACAATCCGCAATCCGCGATTCCCTCAAATAGAAATAGGTGGGGCGCGTCTTCGTGGATGGCCCTATCTGTTGACAGTGATAAGAAGCGTAGTATTCTGTGTCATTTTATGACTGAGTCACTGATATTTATACGGCTGCCTGTCATTAACGGCATGTAAGGGAAAGTTATCTATTGATTTATTACACTCTGTACTGTAGGTATTCAATTGACTTGTATATGACGGTCGGTCACTGATCCGTTTGGAGGTCTTAACATTTCCAGCTCCGAGCAGATAACCTTACTGTACACATCCTCGCTATCCATTGCATTGTATCAGTTTGATAAGAAATGTAAAGGCGTATGCATAGTCGTGCTTGAGTAACGGCTATGGCGGAAAGTGTGGTTACCTATACACCTCTGCCTACCCCTTGGGGGACCCCTATAGGAAGACGTCAGGATAAAAAATATATCTCCGACGAAATGTGGGTGTGTGGGTATTATCGAAACACTTTTGCCTACCCCTTCGGGGAACTTGTGGGAGGGCGTGAAGGTCGAATTACATAATATAATAAAAGTTTAAAAATGTCGCAATTTGTATAATTCTGGTCTGGTGGTCAGAGCTCCTGATGCTTAAAATCGCGGGTTCCATTCCCGCCAGGGGCAGATATTCATGTGATGAACACGACTATCTGTTACCTTAGTTGTGATGTTCTATCAATATAAGTATGTACATACATACATATCATCACGCCAAGTCCCTAACGGGGTAGGCAGAGAGTATAGAGCGCCAGTTCTCTCTAGACTTACATACCTCTTTAGCTTCGTCCACATCATCGTCATCATCACATTCATAAGTATGTATCTATCTATATAAGTATGTATAACGTTGTCCAATTTTCATAGTATAAGCTTTGCTCAGTTTGGGACTAGGTCAATTAGAGTGGTTGTCCCAAGGTATTTATTTATTTAATTAGCGTACAACAATTAATACCATTACCTATGGGTATGACTACAATGACCGAGTCAACGAGATAAAACAAGATAAACGCCATATAGTTAATGCCGTGTGAATATTTCCAACGGATGTAATAAAACTTTAGAAGGTGATTAACCTAATATTTCGTGTTTTGTAAATCCGTTGATAGTTTTACAACATATCTTTACGCCTTCGCACAAAGGTCCCCGAAAGGGGATGGGGAGGGGGAAGAAGAGGTGTGTACGTAGTAGCCAGTGAGTGTGTACTCACTTTCCGCCACCTATATTGTAGGTGTTAAAAAGGCCGGAACGTCATGAGTACTCGAACCCAGCGGGCACTTATGAAGGGACTGATAAATGTGGACGAAGCGAAAGAGGTATGTCAGTCAGCTGTTGAGTAGCACGATAGAGTATTCATCAAATATATTTTTCATCCACCAATCTAGTGGTGTGTGTAATCACTACATAATTTCAGAAAATAACTAATTAGTAAATTCGGCGTTCGTCTTTCAACTTCTGCGTTGCAGACGGTTTCACCAAGCATCTCAACATATACTTATAAATATGTGAAGGTTGCCACATAACCATAATAAGAAGGCAAATGCACCGCTAGCGGGATTCGAACCTACGACTAGACGACGTGTCAAGACACCACCTGTGCGCCTAATCAAATGCGTTTTAAGTCGCCGACTTCTCACGTGTTTCCACGTTCTCCTTGGACAGTATGATGCATCACACCTGTCTCCGTCGCCACGATCATAACGTTAAATTAATGCGATCTTTGTACGGAGGCGGCGACAAATGCACCGCGGTGCGTGATCTATGGTGACAGACAGACAGATAAATTGCTTATAATTTACTGTAGTGGAAGTCGCATGCTCCTAATTACACACATTCACGCCGAGTCATACTTTACTATTTAGTTAAAAGACTTTTTATGGGTGTGTTACGTCTGTTTTTGTAATAATAATAACAGCCAGCGGCCTAATTGTAAAGAGTCTCGACCACCATCTGAAGAGACTCGTAATATTGTTTGTACCAAAGGTGTGATGCCGAAAGTCTTCCTTGTCACGGCACCTATCGTGAGGTTCCTTTCTCAGGGAACCAAACCATGGATCCTGATCTCGATGACAATGTGTTCCAATATTTTGAAATATGTGGTTTGTTTAAATAGTAATTGAATAAATATAATATCTTCACGCCTCCCCACCAAACCCCCTGAAGGAATAGGTAGAGGCGAGTAGGTAGTGCCCACGCACCCACTTTTCGCCGGAGATATATTTTATGTGCCAACGTGACAGTGGCGAGTCCACCACGTTAACTCCAATACGAAAAGTATTTATGTAATTCTTCTTAAACGGAAGTTTTGCCCCCAATGTTTTCCTTCACTGTAGAGTTCGTGGTGTAGTAAATACAAAATTTTTGGAGAAATAATAATGTTCAAATCGATGATACACTCAAGGTTGGAACGACAAGAGTACTCGATACGAGCACGTACGAAAAGACTGCTCAATGTGTACGAACCGAAAGTTTGCAAATCTAAGCAGAACTGACGCTCTGTTCTCTCTGCCTACCCCGCGAGGGACTCGACGTGACACTTTATGATCACAAATTGTTTTTTTACAAGTACCTACCTAATATTTTTACAAGTAATATTGATGCTCTTCTTAAGATGGGCTTTAGAAGGCTGTGTGACAGGTGTCATTTCCCTTTCGATATTGTTAAACTCTTTTATGAAATCAAGATTTTTTTTATTATTCGTTTAGCACATGCTAAGGGGAAATTACAATAGAAAACGTACTTATTTATCAGTTTCACCCACTAATATTTTAATTTCTTCGATCGGTAACCTCTTTTTTTAAGATGAAGGCTTACGTACCTCGTTCTAGTTCATGATTGTGGTTATAATAATAATAATAATTTATTTATTTCATCAGATATCTGAATTCATTTCTTGTTATGGCACACCATGAGTTTAATAGCGAAACAAATTTCGTGAAGAAACTAATACGAAAAGCTATCACCCGGACACCTCATTCTATCTTAATAGATGCATTACCTGTCCTTCTTTTCAGGCTGTCTTCTTTTTCATTTCTGCATTTTCATGGTAATAAATGTTGTTCTGTTAAAAAAATCTTTGGTAGTTAAATTTTGACAGCTTGCCTGCTTAAGGAGATAAATCAAAGTCATGACTGAAATTAAATATTTACGTATATTTTGTCTCGTTTATGCCCGATTATAATAACATTATTATGTCAACAGATTAGTTGAAAATACAGTGACCGTTTTTCTTTTAAGAAAGTCCGTACAATCATTACTACCCATCACATGTCGTAACATTATCTTTAAACAATTATTATTTTTAGTTACAAAATATAGTAGTGCATGTCTGTAAGCATTTGAATGTACATGTATTAAGTTTAAAGTGTTTGAGATTCTACTAAGACCTTATCAGTTTTACAGTGAAGAGTTGCAACATCATTACAACTTAAAATAATAGAATGATTAATAAATTCGCGGTAACATTTCAAACATTGAACCTCAGAAACTATGTTTGTACACCCTATCGCAACCATTCAGTCGAAATGCACCTTAACATTACAAATTACTAAGATATGTGATCGTAGAATGCGTCATCAAAATATAAACATAATCAACAAACCTCAATAATTATTCGCAACAACTTAAATTAAAATGAACTCATAATTACAATCTATAGATTTGGTACATAAAATTTCTTTATATCTAACTAGAAAATTAATAATCCGCAATTGGGCGGATCGACAAAGCGTTCAGTGCACAAATTTATAATCAATATTACGTTAGAGATCACAGCTGTCGCGGCCCGAGGGCACTTCACGTCCGTCGATGATATGAGCCGACTAGAGAGCCGGCCACTAGCCTATATGTACACTGGCCGGTCCGAATGTCCTTTTGGCGTGGGCGTTAGCGGTCGGCGCCCCCCTTCTTGTATCCGTGGAGCGCCGCTGGTCCTCAAGGGTGCAGCGGCCGCGGCCCAAAGAGCGGATATGAAGGGAAGTATGCTGCTAGCGACGGGTGCGGCGGTAGCGGGAACGGGAGCGGCGGCGACGACACCAGGTGAGACGGCTTCGAGTATGGGTGGAAGCGAGGCGTGAGTGGCGACAGCGGTGGCGTCGGATATGTGCGCTGCAGCAGTGGGTGTGTCGCACCCAACATCGACAGGCTCGGGCTTTGTTCACCGCTGGCTGTGTGCGACCGTAAGTGCTGAAGCAATTCCTCTGAGGTGCCGAATCGCTTGCCGCAGTATGCAGAGTCTCCTGCCATCCAGCTACACACGAACGGTAGCTGCGACGCCGCTGCCAGCGCAGCCAGTTGTGCGTGAGCGTACGCCGCCGCTGCAGGGTGCCCGCTCGGGAGCGAGAAAGGCGTCTTAGCGTGATCACACTGGGCACAGCCCGCGGGACACACGGCAGATTTGAGCAAATGTGAACTAAGAGAGCAGCCCGTACAGTATGGGTCCCTGCAGATACCTAAGTCACTTGGGGCTTTCATCCGCGCATAAGCTAGGTAAGGATTCAGTCCATTCTTCAGCGCGTGATGCTGCGCCGCCATAAGGCTACTAGTCATTAAATCCATAGGCAGAGGAAATCCGTTGTGTTGCAGGCCACCTAAGAATGCCGAAGATGACACAGGTACGCTGTGTTTATAGCTTGAAGATTCTTTGGTATCTGCGCTGGACGACAGTGAGGTGGGCGTGTAAGGTAACTTGGATGCAGATGAACTACTATTAGATTCGGAGCTTGACTTGGTCGGGGCTGGAGAACCGTGGAGGGGGCTCGACCGTTCGTCGGATTTTTCAGACGGGGTTTTTCTGTGAGCCGGTGGAGGAGTTCTTTGTGATGAGGAGCTCTGATTGCTCCCGCATCGAGCTTGCACCGGTGTTGTGGATGCGCTTCCTTTCGACGACAGAGGCGTCTTCGAGTGTGCATTCACGGAAGCTCTATCCTCCGGTGTCCTAGTCTTTTCTCTCGCTGTGAGGCACGATTCATAAGGCTTGAAGCTAGGCTTGTTGTCCGGCATGTGTATGATTTGTGACTTATCGTCGTACTTCTTGCTGGCCTTCTCCGCGGCGGAGATGAGCTTCGGGTTCGGTGAGTCAGCGCCGATAGCGCTGCAGGTCTGCGCCAGAAGAGCTAGGGGGCTCTTTTTCGCGTCGAGCTGCAACAAAGAGAGGCAGTTTATGAAATGAAACGTCAGCTCGAGGTTGCAAGTGACGGGTGTACAAAGGGACCGCCGGGCGGCAGCGGCGGGGCGGGCGTCCAATCACGCGGCGACGCGCCATTATCCGCGCGTCTGGCACCCGTCGGCTCCGCTTGACATTTCACTCGGCTCCCGCATGATGTAATCTCGCAGTGAAAAGGGCAATTTGTGCCGCTGAATTTGCGGCGCGCCTGAACTTGTGGTATGTCGTCACGTCTATTATCACGGTCCCAGCATTGCAGGACGATTTCAGATTGGTTAAACTAAACTGTGTTTGACTTGCGTTTGATGTTTGCTCGAGGTTTTATTAGACAAAAAAAAATTGTAATATTGTCATAAGAATTAGTTTTTATTTTTATAATCAGTCGCATTGTATGCTCGTTAAAAAAATGGTAGGCTTCCAAGTATTTCTATGGGATCTTTAAATGATTTTACTATATAATTAATGTCTGTTTGCATATATTAATATAATTGTATACCGTGTTGTAAAAGTAGAGACTGTGATAACCTTAAGAGGTTACCGCAGCCGCAGATTATTTATCAAAAATTTGGATTCTTTTGTCGGCAAAACACTCATCCCATTAACACCAATATAATTTACATCCAGCCATATGTGTATCCTCACCTCCGCCTCAATGTCTCACCTCTGCCTTCGCGGAGTAAAGGAACATCCATACTATTTGCCGATTTGTATTCTTTCGTCTGACACACCATAATAGTTCAAAGTTTCTATATTGCAGGCTTAAGCTTTAGCTGATAGATACCTCACCTTTATTTTATTCCAAACTCTCTCTCACTCAGTACAGAGAATATGAAACGCGTACATCTTGAAATTTTGTAACTGTAAAACCTTTGTTTGTTGTATTATAAGTGTTGCTACGATCAAGTAAAACGTGTTCAATTAAATAGTGCCCCAAAATTAAAGAGCCATAGTGGCAGAGTTTTTCAAATAGTTACAAGATTGCCAGTACGAATCTCGACCGTACATATAAATCTTTCGGAACGTAAGTACAGCAATTATTCATACTCACGAACAATACGGTAATGGAAAACGTCGAGATGGAATCCTGCATACGTTTGAGAAGAAATTCAAAGTCATATTTATAGTCGTGTTTGAGAGAGCCACTCGAGCCATCTGTCATATTGGCATCTAAATTACATGTATGTCTAGCGGGAAGTACACACACTCACTTCCGCCAACTACCGGGATACTACCTTCTGGAACCTTAGAGGACAGGCGTGAGGATATTATACATACATACATATTATATATCATATACATCACGCAGAGTCCCTAACGGAGTAGGCAGAGAAGGAAGAGCACCAGTTCTCTCTAGACTTCATACCTCTTTCGCTTCGTCCACATTCATTAGTCTCTTCAGACATACATACATAAGAACAATTATTTTATATTATTATTGGTTTAAACCACTTTAAGATACTTCAATCTTTAAGGAAATCCCCAACAGGGAGTTCTTCCACAGCTGTTCAGTTATGGAATGACCACCTCGTGGAGAGCATGAAATTCTACAGCAATACAGTGAACAGATTATTGCAGGGTTGGCAACGCGCGACTAATAATCCCGGTGTCATAAGCGTCTAAGCTCGTTTTCCGTCTAAGTCGTGTAAGAAAACTTTTTTTACTACCCTAGTGGTTTAAGAAAAAAAATGTAATAATAATATACTCGGAATTAATATAATACCGTACTCATATCATACTATCATCACGCGAATCTCCACGGGGGCCAGAGAGAACAGAGCGCCAGTTCTTACTAAACTTACAGAGCAGTTTCACGTAATCCACATTTTTAAGTTTCTGCGTAAATGATAAATAAAAATAAATATTATATATTTAAGTAGTATGGGAAAGAGTGATTACCGATAATTTATATCTTGCAAATGATACAGACCTAGAGACAGAAAAGGTTTTATTGCGGTGTTAGTTCCTTTACTAATACATGTAACACTTAGAAATGCTTTTTTTTTTAAATGGCATTTGGGAAATAGTTTTCATCGCAACTTTAAATTTATGAATCTGTATCATCGAATCAGGTTACCTGTCGTGTCAGAATAAGATCATGTTTTTAAATTTGAATATGCAAGTTTAAAATACATATTCAATTTAATTCCTCGTGTGACCATTACAGTGCAAACACCCGGAAACAAATAAACAAATAAGGTTATTTATTTGCTGTAGTAATAACAATAAATATGCATATTTATTTATTGATATATTTTCATTTATAATTATTTTATCTTTCGGCGTAGTTTGCGTCTTCTGATTTGCTGATCGTTTTCGCTTTAACGGTCATTAGTAATAACCATTATTACCAGTAGATTCCTTCTAGTAAATATTACTTAAGGAATTTATTTTTTTTAGTTCATTTAAAACTAACATGAAGAATTTAAAATATTACTGATATTGTGCTTTGCAGCTTTATCTTAAAGAAACCTTTAAGATGTTACTTATTTACCTTTTTTTAAATTATTTATGGATTATCAAAGGCTTAAGGCATTATTGTTTTATTATCTATGAAATCGAATCTGGCTTCATATTTGAATTGATAGATCAATAAAAAAATTATTTAACAAAGTTTTTATGAAATATTACAACAACTTTATTACCAGAAAATTATTTAACAAAGTTTTTTATGAAATATTGCAACAACTTTATTACCAGACAATTATTATATTCATCCAAGACTTAAATCGTTTTAACATATCCAATTATTTTTATACCAAATTTAATTAAGTTCCATGTATTTCAGATATATTTGCATTATATATTTCGACACATCGCGGCTGATCGATAGACTTATAAAACTTGCAATCAAACTTACAGTTGTGGGAAGTGGCGAAAGGTAATCCGGTCTCAAATACTGATTGCTGGATGTGAGCATGTTGCTCCACAGTGCGCTATCCTTGGCCAGCTTTGCAACGTCTTCACACACTGAATAATATAGGCACAACACTTAATCCAATGGGTGTCAGCACATAGTTGGAAACAAGTCACTTGTCGCGGCTATTCGGGCGTCGAACAGACGTGCTACTTGCGCTGCGGACGGCGGCAGACTGAGGCAGCCGTGACGCGCCCCCCTCGCTGACACCTTGTCACTCGTAGCCGCGCCATTTTTGCATTCTGTGTACTTTGCGGGAGCTTTACCGTCTTATCCCCACCGTTGTTTGACACCCCGTTTGTCGGCGGGCTTCCATCTCACTCGCTCGTGAGAAAAATTACCACAGCGCTTTCCGTCAACTCGGCGTTTTGATGAAAGGATTGTATAAAATATGCATCTAGCAGTCAAAGGAGGTTGCGTCGTGCCCGATGCCGACAGAAATGCATAGCCTGGGAAATTGAATAGCTGCCGAGCGGGTAAACTGGGGCTTGGTAATAATTTAGTTTTAGCGTCTTCTACCGGCGTGGGTGTCTTTCTATCCACTCGAACTTAATGTGGGTCGTCCTATTTTTCCGTCCAATTTGTAGATTGTCAACAGTTATAATTTATTTCAGTCGCCGACAGCTTAATGTTTATTTTCCGAGAGTTTAATAGATATGTTGAATTTCTTAGTTTGCTTTTCACTATTATTGAAGGCCATTCTTGCTCCTGTGGGACCACCAGGGAGGTTGAAGGAAGCAACAAAATGCCTTGTCATTGTTTGCGCATCGTAAACGAGTGGAGTCATCGCAATTTCCATAATCTCTCCAAATCTATTGTTATTGTAAAGTGAAATATTACAATGATTTTAACCTTTGCTTTTTTAACAATCTTATCTTTATCGCTCGCTTAAAAAACTTTAAATAATCATTCCCAAGACGACAATGGAATAGTAAATAATAATTGTCTTTGCAACAATGTGCATGTCTATAACTTGGTTTAACCAAGCTTAGATATATTAAGTAAAATTTAATAATATTAATATATATAACTCTTAAAATTAACGAGGTAACATAATGACGATTGAAAATTATTTAAATTTACTACGTACTTATCGTAAACCGATAGGTTCTTTATTAATATTAACTTAAAAATAACTCAGTTCAAAGTTTATGTACAAACATTAATTAGAAATAAGTTTGAAAGCTCAAAACCCATTGCAAATCCAGATCTCTTCATGAATTGATTACTCATGTTCACCTCGTTACTCAGGCAGGGCATTTCATTAAAAGTAATAATAATAATATCGCTCCTTCCCACAAGGGTCCCCGAAGCCACAGGTTCGTAGTAGTACCCATACACCCATAAAACGAATAATGTTTTTCTACCTTCAATTTTATTATATTTTTAATTTTGTACGCTCGTTAGACTTAAAATGTATACCTAACTTGAAGTAATTTCACGCAAGTACATTTGTAAGAAATCAATTTTCTATAAACGTAAATGGGTACCTACATTTTGAGTAGCACGCCATAACGACTGTCAGAGCTAACGCGACGCCATTTTGATACCGGAGCTGGTGGCAAGATGGACGATCAGGGTTGACTAATGTTTACAACTATTGTAATTTGTCCTCAGAGCCGTGGTGGCCGAGAGGTTAGTAAGTTGTCTGCAGCACAAAGATTGCACGTTCGAAACTCGACTGTATCTTAAGTAATTTGAGCTAGATTTAATAAACGTAGTTCTCTTTTTTGTAACGCGTTAATATAAGGCAGAAGCCTTAAAGGACCAAACGATATGTTAACATTTGATAGGTTATATTTTATCGGCTTTTATATTTTTGTTTAATTTAACAAAGGAGAGGAATAAAATAAAGCAAAAAATTCGCCTATACAGACAACCCTATTCTAAATTCTAAAATAAAACTTAAAAATTTCCAATAATTTTAAGTTAATGACAGTAGGTCCCAGCCCTGACACAACCGGATCAAACAAGCCGACGTCCTTTGTCATGCAGCGGCTACCGTGGGGCTGCGATTGGATACGATCGCTTATTTGATGTGTCATGATTGATTCGCTCTCGTGTGCTGCAGTCCATAGCCTTCGTTTCTGGTGTTGGTCCGTAATGTAATCGTTATGAAACCATCTAGGGAATTATATTTTTGTTTTCTTTAATTATTTTTATACATTGGCTTATCAACAGTTTTCAAGAAGGCTGTGAGAATATTCCGGGGAAATATACTAAAGGAAATTGGAACCACAATAACACGGAATTTCTTATGGCGGTTTCCATGTTTCCCCGCTTCCTCTTGAAGCGATAAGTCAAGTTTCATGTCAGAAATTAATATTATGATATATTTTGATGTTTTGAATCGGCGATTAATCATCTGTCACGTTGACACAAGAATATTGAGTAATTTTTCTCTTTATCTTTAACTATCTGTGAGTCGCAGATTCTCCTGCGTATAATTTCATAGTCTTTTCTAGCAATAAATATAGCCTATGTCATTCAGGGCGAATGTAATATAGCTTTCCAATGGTGTAGGAATTTTTGAAATCGGCACAGTAGTTTTTGAGTTTATTTATTACAAACACACACACACAAAAATACAAATCTTTCCTCTTTATATATATACATTTAGATTAGTAGTTGAGCCGTGGTGGCCGAGTGGTTCGAGCAGTTGCCTGCGACGCAAAGGTCGCAAGTTCGAATCCCGACTGTACCAATGAGTTTTTTCTGGACTTAAGTACAGTGATTAGTCACACCACGAGCTTTACGGTGAAGGAAAACATCGAGAGGAAACCTGCATACGTCTGAGAAGAAAATTCAAAGGCGTATGTATAGTCGTGCTTGAGTAACGGCGCCGGACACGCTATCTGTCACGTTGGCACCTAATATACCTCTGGCGGAAAGTGGGTGTGTGGGTATTACCTATACACCTCTGCCTACCCCTTCGGGGACCCTTGTGGGAAGGCGTGAGGATATATTATAGAAGTAAAGTAGAAAAAGATAAATAAAAGGTATTAATAAATAAAAATAAATCACAAATTGACAACAACAATTTGACACGATCTAAGGCGCGTCGTGCCCACCTTGTAGCGTACAAACGAGGCAATGAATCGTTGTATTTTCGTCACACTAACGACGATGTTACAATCTCAAGCAATTAATACTCTCCGAGTCTGCCCTCCCTCCGCAGCTAAAATGGGAGTGTGATTTAATGTTAATGGTGAAACGCAAGTTGTGCTCGGTGGGTTTAGCTTGTCGAGTCAATCGTAAACAGATTTTAAAGTGTCTGCTATTGATTTATATTTAAGCTTTTTATCTATCCCTTATGTTGATTCTCATTGGGAAGTATGAAGCGTCATAAAATATAATAATAATAATAAATACCTAGGGAAAATTCCACACAAATTGACTTGGTCCTAAATTAAGCAAAGCTTGTGTTATGCTAACTAGATAATTATATATTTACTTATATAGATAGATATATAGCTAAATATATAAGATATCCAAGACTAAGGTGCAAATACTTGTGTGATCACACAAATACTGCCCAGCGCGGTAGCGGGATTCGAACCCGTGACCTCAAGTTTCGTAGACAAGAGCTCTAAGTGCTCTAACCGCTAGATTCTAAGAACATTGGTTTTTGATAATGGCGCGTATTTGAATCCTAACCTGCCAAACTAAGACTCACTGACAGCTGTCATGTATAAACGACCGCGCCAATCCGATTGTCACTGACAGCTGCAGGCAAGCGACGGGTATACACATCACATTCATAATTATTGGAAGCCGTGGTTTGAGAAGTCATCTACGATGCAAATATTCGCACCCCTAACTGTACCAAGGAGTTTTTCAATACATTCTTTAATTACAGCACGAGCTTTACGGCGCAGGAAAACGTCGAGAGGAAACCTGCATACGCTTGAGAAGAAATTCAAAGGCGTATGTACCCACGTGCTTGAGAAACTGCGATCGACTCGTCATTTGTGACTTTGGAACCTAAATATATGTGTCTCCGGTGTGAGAAGGAAATGCTTTACTGGGAGTCTTTTAGTTGGCGAGAAGATATACATTTATATAAACGTATGCGAAATATGTCGCAAATATTATGAATTTGAATTCATCTCAAAACTAAAATAGCACAGTTGGCAAATATGGATCTGCGTGTTCTTGTTAGCCGGCAATGCGCTTGTATCTACGGAAGTCACACGGTGACTTGCTTTCAGCTATCTCCCACTGTAGTAGTGTTACGAATCTACTACAATAAGACATTAATCTACTACAATAAGACATTAATCTACTACAATAAGACATTAACAATGCTTATTCTATTGCAAATAAGATATTACTGTCCAAATTATTGATTAATGTACATACATATCATCACGCCAAGTCCCTAACGGGGTAGGCAGAGAGTACAGAGCGCCAGTTCTCTCTAGACTTACATACCTCTTTCGCTTCGTCCACATTCATCAGTCTCTTCATACATGCTCGTCGGTTTCGATTTGATTGATTAATGTACATAAGGAAAGTAAGTATATATAATATATCCTCCTATAGGGTATATATCCTAGGTAGTACCCACACACCCACTTCCAGCTAGAGATATATTTTAGGTGCCAACGTGATAGATGGCGAGTCCATCACCGTTACTCAAGCGCGACTATACATATGCCTTTGAATTTCTTCTCAGACGTATGCAGGTTTCCTCTCGAGGTTTTCCTTCACCGTAAAACTCGTGGTGTGACTAATCACTGTACTTAAGTTCAGAAAAACTCATTGGTACAATTTGCGGTCTTTGTGTCGCAGGCTACTACTTGAACCACTCGACCCCCACGGCTATATATGCTTGGTGTAGCAAGTGTCCATAGACGGTAACCGCTTACTGTCAGGCTACCGCATCCGAGGTTGCCACCATTCTGGTATAAAAATAGTCGGAACTACTCGACAACCACGATATTTGCTCACACATTGGTATGATCTGATTTTCAGTATTTACTTTCAAGCCCAAATTGTTTATCTGAAACATATTATAAATAGTAGATCATCATAAATTTGAGAGCTGAGCTCTTGTCGGCGTCTCTGATGCAGTCCCTTCCATTTGCTTTTGTCCAGCGCAACCTCTTTGACCTCCCTATATGTCGTGAGAGACACTTTTTCTTTGATCTGAGAAGTGTTTAAAGGAAACTTAAAGTAAACAATAGTAATGTAAGTAATAGTCAATGCTTCTCAAGGGTGTTCAATTTATTCTGTTGAAGTTACTCAACTGGGTTATACTGTGTTACACTTTATCTATTGTAAATAATGGATATAAACAAATGAATTTGAATTTGTTCGTTGGGATATTTATAGCGTAAATATTTACGTACAAGCTTTACAAAAACGGAACTTAATCTATGAAAAATATGAGCTCTACTCTCTGGACTTTGCTAACTCTACACAGAGAGTTCTCGCGAGTCACAAAGCAGCTACTAAGTGGTTGGACGTATCTCGCGATGTATTTGCTCAGGCGAGATAGCGCGGATGTCTTGTTCCCTGGCTATTTGTTACAATTCAACATCACAAGGCTACATTTTGTTCTGGTGAAAGGGATTAACGACTTTGTATAAAGGATTTGTGATGTCATCATTTTTATTAGAACCGTGGTGACCGAATTGTTCGAGTAGTCGTCTTCAACATTAGTTCGAGTCCCAACTGGAAAAAAATTCTTGAACTTAATCACGTACAGTGATTAATCACACTACGAACTTAACAATGGAAAACATCGAGAAGAGACCTGTATACGTTTGAGAAGAAGTTCAAAGGCGTTTGCAGTGCTTGAGAAGAACGATGGACTCGCCATCTGTCACGTTCTCACTTAAATCAGGCGAGAAAACGATACTCTGTCACACCTCTGGTTAGTCTAATTATCTGGAATATAAGATGTGACGTAATAATGTTATCTAACTCCATTAAGAGAGTGTGAAAGAGAGCTAAGGCTTAACTATTCAAGAAATCTTCAATATTTTTTTTCATATACATTGTCAGAAGGTTTTCAGTATTTATATATACAGTACTCGAAACCAGCGGGCATGTATGAATGTCCTGTGTATTTATGTATATGTATTTCTATCTATATAAGTAAACATATCGTTGTCTAGTTACCATACCACAAGATTTGCTTAATTTGGGACTAGGTCAAATTATGTGGAAAAGGTATAAATTTATGTATATTTAGATCACAGAATACGTAAAGTAGGTTTTGTTCACTGGTCGCCCAGCACACTATTGGCACACGCTGCTTCCCGATGGCTGACGTGATGGATGGCCGCCGGTGATTTATACCCCTATTTATGTACTTATTGTGAACGAAAGCGACCATAATTCATAATGCCCGGGGCCAAGCCACAGCAGATAGCGTGATTTGTTAGGCAACATTGCCTTGATTATATCTATGCATATTCTCCAGAATATAAGGTCCTTGCTTGTTATATATAAACTAGCTAAATATATATATATATACTCACGTCTTCCTGTAAGGGTCCCCGAAAAGGGAGGGAGAGGTGTATAGGTACCCACACACCCTAAAATATAATGTCACGTTGGCATCTAAAATATGTCTTTGGCGGAAAGTGGGTGTGTGGGCATTACTTTTACACCTCTGCCTACCCCTTCGGGGACGTTTGTGGGAAGACGGGAGGATATATATATTTGTTGTTGAATTTCATCAGAATCCAGAAATGAATGAATCAGATTACAAATGCTCTTGTTGTAAGGTGCATATTTAAAATGTAGTTCGTTGGTCAAATGTTTACGGTTAAGTTTTACGTATGATTAGTTTTGCAGCCATTGATAGAGGCAAAATAATACGAAGTTTTATAACTTAAGCCAAGCCCAATAAGTCTGGCTCGAAGCTCATTAGCCGAAAGATAATCAATCATAAAGAATTAACGCGGTCGCCACCTAAGCGCGCCAGTGGCCGAAAACTACGCCACTAGCTATATATGAGTCTAATAGTTGCTCATACAGTAACCTTGTAAGACAATGGACCACTATTATATCTGCCTACTGGAGGGTCTGTTCGTTGTATAAAACTGATCGCTGTCCTCCCGGGTGGTATTGTAATAAATTAATAAATACCTGGGACAATTCCACAGAAATTGACCCAGCCCCAAATTAAGCAAAGCTTGTGTTATGCCAACAAGACGATGATATATTTACTAATATAGATAGATATATACGTAAATACATAGGCCATCCAAGACTAAGGTATAAATACTCCTGTTCATTACACAAATGTGTGCCCTCAGCGGGATTCGAACCCGCGACCTCAAATTTCGCAGTCAGGACCTCTAACCACTAGACCAGACGGTCGTTGTTTGTGTATCTGCAGATCATGCTTATAATAGAAAGTATTACAAAACGCGCGAGCTTTACCCCTGGCGTTGGACGCATCTTTCGGCTGCGGTGGCCGCTTACCATCAGGAGGGCCGCTTGTTTGCTACCTTACTGGCAGATAGATGCCTGACTGAGAAGAACCGGTAAGAATCTCCATGGTTACTCTTTTCAAATCATTAGGTATATAATAAGAATATTATTATGTTACAGCATTAGTACTTAAGCATGGGGGAGCAACGTAAACATAGATGTCGAAAACCAGATACGTTTTGGTATTTGCACAAACAATTAACCAGATTTAATCTAACACGAGAAAGACATTGTTACCAGCAATTAGGCGGGACATGTAGGGCGAGAGGATATTAACCGGTCCCTGGGGCGAAATGAAAGAACGGCTATCGTATTATTTGCGGAATTGTGCATCTTCCGGCCGGCGCCTGTGTTAAATTGCGGACAGAGGCCTCTATTTCGTGTTGTCAAAGGAAGTGACTTGCTATGAAAAAAAATAATAAATAAATAAGAGAGATTCAAACAGACGCTATATATCCGACGCATGATTATATTTTGATAGTCCCTAGCAAACATTTGCCAAGAAAATAAACCATTAATAAAAAATATGTAGAATTAAAGTAAAAAAAAATTGGGTTGTTTAATTGTTGGTTTGTTTAATACATAACTAGCTATGCCACGTGGTTTCCTCCGCATGAAATTTGATTAATTGGTAGTATTTTATAATATCCTGTGTCAGTCCAGTATCTGTGATATACATCTGAGCTAAATTAAATCCGATTCCGTTAAGGCGATTTTGCGTCAAAGACGTTCGCATTTATAACAATAATACAATGATTTATTTATTTCAGGTCACGAACATAGTTGACACCAAGCACAATCTGACAACTAGATAAATTAAACATTACTTAAATTTCACTACACTTATAAGCGGCGTCAACATGCACGGTAATTAATTAAGACCGCAGTAAAATGTGAGTAGATTTTTTGTGAAAAGTGAACAAAAAAGGAAACTAGGTTAGACAGTTTAACACTTAGCCGCAACAAATAACATAACATACCATAAAATAAAATATGACAAAATAAAGTAGCGTACAGTGTCTGTACGCTACACACACACATACATGCCGACTGCTGACAAACTGTACCTATGGCAAAACATAAAATATTTTTTAAACGTGTAATTTATAGAATTTAATAAATACAAAAAAGACATATATATAATAATAATTTATTTATTGTTCTTTCACAACAAAATACAAAATACATATGAACACAATTGACAAATGAAACGATAACAAAATCTTGTATTGTGAAATACTGGTGCCTAAATTAGGCAAAGCCTGTATTTTAGGACACCACCAGGTTACGCTCAGTTCAGCTCAGCTCGTTAGACCCACGCCTTATGTTACCATAGTATTGTTGAATATATATCCAGTGTATTTAGCGTAATACGATTCTCTTGCTCAAGATCTATTCTGTACTTAAGAAAACTAATAAAAACTAATAAAGCAGATAATATGCCTAGTGACTTCGTTGTAGGAATCAGAACTAGTAAAAATAGGAACAAGGAATGTCACGAAATAGCGACGATGCCACCGAGTGGGCAAGATGTAGTCCCTAACTACGTATCTCGAACACATCACAACACATGACTGGCTTGATTAAAACAACAAGGAAAGGCGCACCTGTGATATGTTTAAACATAAGCTTTAAAAGTCATTTTATATATTATCTCACGCCATCAATCACTAGAAACCGACGAGCATGTATGAAGAGACTGATGAATGTGGACGAAGGACGAAGGTATGTAAGTCTAGAGAGAACTGGCGCTCTATACCCCCTGCCTACCCCGTTAGGGACAAGGCGTGATGATATGAAGATATGATCTAGCGCCATCCCATAATGGTAAAAAGAATTTTTCGAACGACTTGTACCAAAATTCCTCCAAAAAAATAAGAATAAGTATTTACAAATAGTATACCTGCATCAGTAACTACTGTTATTGCTCCTGTTAGCCTGGTACATCCCACTGTTGGGGAGAGGCCATCCCCCGTGATTTCATTAAATTACATTTAAAATGAATCAATTATGCCGTGGTGGCCGAGTGGTTCGAGCAGTTGCCTGCGACGCAAAGGTCGCAAGTTTGAATCCCGACTGTACCAATGAGTTTTTTCGGAACTTAAGTACATTGATTAGTCACACCACGAGCTTTACGGTGAAGGAAACATCGAGAGGAAACCTGCATACGTCTGAGAAGAAATTCAAAGGCGTATGTATAGTCGTGCTTGAGTAACGGCGATGGACTCGCCATCTGTCACGTTGGCACCTAATATACCTCTGGCGGAAAGTGGGTGTGTGGGTTGGGTATTACCTATACACCTCTGCCTACCCCTTCGGGGACCCTTGTGGGAAGGCGTGAGGATGAATCATCGAAATGTTTGTGCGCACATAACTTCCAAACGACTGCACCAAATTGGATAAATCTTTCTTTTATATATTCACTATTGTCAGGAGAAGGTTTGTATGAAAAACAATATTTAAAATATTATATAATATTTCTTCAGTGCGTGTGTATGTCACTGAACTCCTCCAAAACGATTGGACCTATTTTAATGAAAGTTTCTGCGTGTCTTTAAGTGGATTCGAGAATGGCTAAGAATTATAATTAAGCCCGATAGGTGGCTCTGCGATCGTGTTACAGAAACTGTTACACCCAAGCGAAGCTGGGCGGGACAGCTAGTTATTTATAATGAAACCTGAAAATGTGTCTCCGATGTTTAAATATGGTAAATGTATGTACCTCCACTGTGAAGTCACACCCTCTATATCAATAGACTCGCAATTTTTCGTTATAGTTCGCCATTTGTTGCCTTTTTGAGGTAACCCAGAAGGTTCCCTAAGGGATAGGCAGGAGTGTACACCTTAACACCGGCCCAAAATGATCCCCGAAGTGGTTGGCAGTTAACATATATATATATATATATATATATATATACGTCTGTGAACTTCTCCCCTTCTTTCTTTTGTTTCCTCTTACGGTTTTCACTTATTGAAACCATCGGGATTCGACCTTACAGGTTTTGCGTTCAATCGACTACTACAGCAGATAAGGCTAGTCAGAACTTACGAAAAAGCTTAAAGTAAAGCTGCTTTCAAAATTAATTGCACACTTGAAGTCGATATCCGGATATGGCTTCCACACAAAAGGCAACAGCTCTCACAGAATAAACGCATTGAACTCCAATTCAAAACACGAACAAAGACGCGAGCAAGCTTATTATTGAAGTGAAACATTGATAATGAATACCTTCGTTATGCTATAATGACCTCTATTGCCTTGCGAAACCACACATAAATGGTACTAATCCATTATCGAGACTGATGTGCGTAATTTGTTTGCAGTAACGTACTATTTTATGGTCCGCTTGGTAGCTTTAATAACATCATTTTGCGGATTGTTAGCGATCTTTTGTGGAACGGAAACATTTTACATGCAAGATGCTTTTATTTGTAATAATGTGACTCTATCGCATCTTATCCCAAATACTATTTTGTTATGATATCGTTACTAATTACACAAAATATGTTTCGAAAACTATTTAATTATACAGAATAGTATTCTCTGTTAGAGCCGTGGTGGCCGAATGGTTCGATCGCAAGTTCGAATCCCGACTGTACCAATGAGTTTTTCGGAACTTAAGTACAGTGATTAGTCACACCACGAGCTTTACGGTGAAGGAAAACATCGAGAGGAAACCTGCATACGTCTGAAAAGAAATTCCAAAGGCGTATGTCTATACATACGGCGTGCTTGAGTAACGGCGATCTCGCCATCTGTCACGTTGGCACCTAATATACCTATGGCGGAAAGTGGGTGTGTGGGTATTACCTATACACCTCTGCCTACCCCTTCGGGGTCTCTTTATATATATTTAGAAGACTATTTGCGTATATACCTAACTTTTGTTAAAAGCGCTGATTAATCCTACTTTTTCAAGTGTCGGTTTCACATATTTCGTAGATCGTAAGTGAACAAACAAATCAACTGCTTTTACAACAATATGTGGAAAATACGTTATTATAACCAGTATCTGGGTAATAACTGAAGATACTAAAGACCTGTTTCAGCAAAGATAATTAATTTTTCGTAAAATATTAGTAAATGTCACTCCATGCCACCTCGTAATCCTGGACAATGCGATCGTCTGACAAAGATGGATGAGAACCCTTCAACGCGTCAATTGTCAAAGGGAAATGATCCCGTTCTTGCACTGCAAACATACAAAAAATACAGCTACCTTATTACTGAAGCATTAAGATATAGTTCAGCTTGCCGCACGGACAGCTGATTCCCTAATTTCCCTACGAATAAGTTCTAGATGAAAGTCAACGATGCGTGAAGCGATTAAGGTCCATTGTTGAATGAGTGGTTATTTATAATTTTAATTGATCGACGAAGGGTTGACCTGTTTTATTACAATGACAAATAATAAGCAAAAACTTACCTAAAGAAATAAATTGAGTACATTAAGTACACTACGCCGAGATCTTCACATAGCTGGCAGAGAGAGAAATCGCCAGTTCTCATTAGACTTCCTGTTTTTTCATACATGGATTGATTAAAAACATCAAATAGCTGCCGGCGTACGATACGGACCATACTTTTGAAGAATCAAATTTATATAATTACTACCTGCCCGCAGTAAATGGAACAATTGCACACAAATTGACATAGCTTCATCTTAAACAAAGCTTATGTTATGGTAATTAGACAACGGCATATTTATTATATAGATAGATATACATATATGTACAGAAATACATAGGTCATCCAAGACAAGACGCATCCATAGGCGGCGGTAACCGCTTACCATACCATATGGTTGTTTGCCACCCGTGTAGCATAAAAAAAAGAAAAAAACTACGGTACACATAAGTGTGTTCATCACACAAATATCCGCCTCAGCGGGAATCGAACACGCGACCACAAATTTCGTAGTCATTTAACAACTAGACCAGACCGTCAAATTACACAGACACAGTAAACATTACCTCTGGCGGAAAGTGGGTGTGTGGGTATTACCTATACACCTCTGCCTAACCCTTCGGGGACCCTTGTGGGAAGGCGTGAGGATATATTATATTATATATTTATATACAGTAAACATACGTACAGTAGAGCAACACGGGCTACGAGTTCGTTACGCCACGGCGGCACGCGTAATCCACGAGATCTGTCGCCAGGCACGGACTTAGCACGAGTAGTTATACTTAATGCTTCGTGTACTTTTATGAGTTAATCATTATGATTTATAGGGATCGACTGTATCCGAAAATATACTTCTCATTAGAAAAATGAATATGTGGTATCATTCACTATTAAACGACATTTGATATAATATTCCTAAATATAAGTATACATTTTTCTGATAATCCTTGCAACACATGGTGTTTCGATTTTTCTGATTAGAAGTGTATATTTTCATATTACATATACATATTACTGTGTATTTTGACTAGAGCTTTACTAAGACTTATCATGCCAGAAGAGAGTTTTGGATAGATCTATGTTTATGTAAGCAGCCTTCGTGGCTTTATAAATATATATCCTCACGCCTTCCCACAAGGGTCCTCGAAGGGGTAGGCAGAGGTGTATAGGTAGTACCTACACACCCACATTCCGCCAGATATATATTTTAGGTCCAAACGTGACAGATTGGGAGTCTAAAATTAAACCAAAAAGCACCTATGCATTTCAATTAACTCCGCATTCTATATTCAAAAATTATATTACGTGTCATACTTTTTCACAGACAATAAATAAACCATAGACAATATTTTAGCTAGTGCTTATTTTACAAATGAAGTCGAAGTATTTGATACTCTGTATCAGTAAGGAAGCCTGCAGTAAGAATTCAAAAGACGTTATGAGCAAAATGTGCAAGCAGACGTCAGCAGTCTACGTTAATCCGTCTAAAATCCCACGGTCCGTGTAATCGACCCCCCGGCACAGGTAATCTTCGGACGTGATCTCCGGTTTACTTCGCACAGGAATAATGGACTTATGGTATAGTCTTAAGAGCTAAAAGTACAATAGTCCGAATGGGTGATTTCGATTCGTTGATCGGTCATACAAACATACATATAATCACGCTACTTTCCCGTAGGGGTAGGCAGAGACCACTTCTTTCCACTTACTACGATCCTTATATACTTCTTTCGCTTCGTCCACTTACATTATTCTCTTCATACATGCTCTTCGGTTTAAGGTACTCTTGACCTGGCCTTTTTTCAAGACGTGCCTAATTTGGTCTAGAAACGTCCGTCTAGGTCTACCCTAGATCTATCGGTGATACAAGTACCAATAAATACTTGATACGTGCTATGCGTAGAATTATGTTTTAAGTTCGGGACATGTGTCATACCCTTAAATTTAAGGAGAAGTTAGTACAAAAACACTATCTCTGAAGGAAAACTATGGGTATAGATAGTGCCATCCTCGAAAATGCACCCTACTATTCTTCCTAATAGTTTATAGTGTAAGTGTGCATCCTTCCGCTAATGTGTGAGAATTGTCGGTACACACTGATTACCTATGAGCGCACGCACACTACAATTAATAGAGTCGGGTCATACTCCCACCAATCCCAGCAACCCCTGGACTAGAAATTGGTGGGGCGCGCCTTCCTGGATGGCACTATCTATATTGTATTCGCAACAGTATAACAGTTTCACTATTGAATTATTTATTCACCTACGGGCTTCGATGAAAAATGTGACGTCACCCTGCAGGGATGCTCTCCGTTTGGGCAAAACAGGATTCGGAAAGCAATTTCCGGGCCTCGGGCGATTGTTTCGGAATCACCGCCGAGCGAACGGGCGAGCTTTGTACCCTTTGATGAGAATAATTCAATTCCGGTGACGTGAACACGTGCGATTACATTCGAATGAGTCATTTATTTATTACGATACTGAAATGTGCAAACGATCAGATCAGATCCGATCCTTAAGCTACTTAAAGGTAGAGGAAGGCATAGTGGTTTGGACATAAATATAAATAAAGACAGATTGGCGAAACAGATATACAATGCGCAATTGTGCTGGAAGAGGCAGGTTTCGAATACTATTGACGTTTCCATTCTTGATCGATCGATATGATCTAGGTAGTTGGAACGCCTTCCCACAAGGGTACCCGAAGGGGTAGGCAGAGGTGTATAGGTAATATAATTTTTTTTCCGCCTGAGATATACTTTAGGTGCTAGCATGAATGATGACGAGTCCATCGCCGTTACTCAAGCACAACTATACATACGCTTTTGAATTGCTTCTCAGACGTATGCAGGTTTCCTCTCCATGTTTTCCTTCACCATTTAGTGTGACTAATCACTGTACTTAAGTTCTACGTAAGTTCAGAAAAACTTATTGGCACGGGATTCGAATTTTCGATTTTTGTATCGCAGACAACTACTCCTAACCACTCGGTCCCCACGGCTCTTCATCATGTTTATATAATTATTGATGGTAGCTTAAAAAACTGATCTTTGGACTTATTAAAATGTATTTACAATTGAAGCACATTCTCGTTAATTAAAAAACATTTCGAAACTAAAGGATTGAATATGAACATAAATTCTATGTTTTATAACCACTTGATTATCAGTCTAGCAATCTATGAATAAAAAAAAACAGACTGAGAAATATGAATAAAGCTGCTTAGACAAACTCGTTCGGTGCACATATCGCGTTACACATCCATAAATTCAACGTTTAATCGGTTCAGTAGCTATTGCCGCTCAACGAACATCATTTCAACTTTAATTTGAATATAAAAGAAGCTCTATTGTTATCCAAATAAAGTATACATAACCGGTATCGAGTAATCGTCAAAATAAACACACACAATAAGTTCTAACACGTCAACTGTTCACTCACGATATTAAAATACACGCTAACCCTCCAAAAGCCGGGGTCTAAGACGTATACATTCTCATTGTGCTCGGTCGCCGCGACCCGAGTAATGATCTCACGTCCCGCGTGCGTGTCCCGATAAAGGGTTAAGTACACACTAACAACCTGACGTGAGTCACAAATCCACCATTATTATGTTATTGTGGGAGCCGTGTCGTTGCGGGCCCGCATTTACATACAATTTAACATGAAATGTGGGCAATAATTCATGGCGGCTGTTGCGTTATTATTTCTATTATAAAGTGTTCGACTTGACGTTTTTCATGTTGCCCGTCTGGCGTGTACAGTTTTTTTTCCTTGCCCGGTTAATGTGTTAACGGCCTCCCATTAAAGTCCAGTTTCATATCTAACAGTTAAATTATGGCAAGGCGTTCTATTTGCATGAAATTCGTGATTACGCCCTCAGAATGTCGTTGCTAAATATAATTGTGTACTCTAGTTGAATAAACGCATTAAATATTCATGTGTATTGAGACGTTTGTAATGGAATAACTAATAAAAATATGTTTAATAAACATCTGATTTGTTGTGCATTGTTTTTCGACTGAGTTTTAAATCTCTAATGAATAATAAATGCAGTTCAACAATAGAACCCTTTTCAGTGAAACAATCGACGACAAATCGACATTGGTACCGAATTATCTACGCGTCACTTAATACGTATTCAAATGAAGGCATTCACTGTTCAAAATATTAATCGATGTGTGAAGCTTATTGAATATTTTTACCACGATTTATGCCCAATTAGCAGCCATTGCGTGAATTGAATTGTTTGTGCCCGAAATCTGAATAACTACCACAATATTTACGATAATGTCCACTCGTTTGAATAGGCGGCTCCGTAAACGCACCGCGGGTGAGAAGCGGCCGGAGTAGTTTATTATGCGGCGGCGAAGGGTTACGCTCTTTGTATGACGTTTTCATGTTAATTTACGCCCTGGCCGACAAGGTGGTCTGTCGGACCCCGGGCGTGCACCGAGGCAGGATTTAAAAAATAATATTTTAGTGTTAATACGCTCGTAGAATGATCGTCCCTGTTCAATTTATACGTGAGATAAGGGCTTTACGAGAAATGAAGTAAGTATGGTAAGCTCGTATTAAATTATCGAGCTTGCTAGCACCTGACATCTAAACTGGTTTGATTAAGTTGACGGAGTGGTTCGGTTGGAATATGTGAATAATATGTCCGTCGCTTTGTATGTTCGTTTGGTTAATTTAAATCGCGCCTCAGACTAACTTGTTTTAAATGCGAATGCGTGTAAGGATGCTACTCAACAACGCAAGAATGGCAGAATGGATTTGGTAAGATATTTTTTTATATTCATGAAGTGAATCACACGAATATCTGCCCTCAGAAATCGAAGCGACCTCAAGCTCAAGCAAGATCAGAAGGCCATTAAATATATTTATATATTACATACATATCAACACACCAATTCCCGATACCTCTTTCGATTTGTCCAAATTCATGAGTCTCTGTCATACATACTGGTCGGTTTCAAGTACTCTTGACGTTCCCGTCCTTGACCGTCCGACTAATTTGATCCAGATTCCAGGTTGGAACGTGGTCTTCCTCAACTGATCTTGATCAATAGTATATAAGTATAAATGTTTGCATGCATACATTACTATCATCACACCGAGTTCCTCACAGTGTAGGCAGAGAGGTAAAGCGCCAACCGTTGCGTGTTGACTTTATTGTATTAGTCATATTCAGTGATTATTTCCGGGCCGTTAAACTTTTCATAACGGCTCATTATTGCCGGTAATTAATTAGGACTAACGTTTGTTCAGCTCAGTCGGTTTAATTAGTACTTTGAAACGCCCGCCTCGTGATCAAAGCTTTGTGCGCGCGATCATTCGGATATAAATTGTTTGGTAGACGCGCCGCAGCTGCGATGGTTGTCGACTCATACCGTACTGAGGCTGCACTTACGTACCTGAACATTTGACGAGGATTATTCACCATGCGGTCCTCTTTCTTATTATGGGGTAGAAATCGTCAGTGTGCGTCTCCGCACACATTTCGGACGCATTACAACGCCACGGCAGCCCCAGTAGGACCCATATCGCGTTATTATATTGGTCACGAAGATCGCTACATGTCTTTTGTGGTAAACGGGTCCAAAGACTGCACGTGTACGAAATCAAATTCAAAATATTTTAGTAAGGGACACATGGAACACTTCTTTAACGTCACATACTCAATAAAAACTAAAGTTACCACCGTTTCCAAGAAAAAATACCTGCCAGGAGAAGAAACGGCGAATCAAAACTCGCCGGTTTTCTTTTTAACATTTGTTCACTTTTTAGGGGTAGAAAAATATTAAATTACATATAAATTCTATACAAGAGGAGCATTTCTTTGCCATGCATGGCCATCATTCAAATAATCTGATATTGTATTAGACGAAGACTGGCAGAAAGGTTTAAAAAGAGTGACTTTTCTTGTAAAACCAACTCCTTACCCGCTTGGGACGATTAAGTCGGAGGAAAGACTGCCTCCCTGTGTGTGATTTAGCGCTTGTGTAACAGAGAGTGTGTAGGTATCGTAAATAAAATAAGGTTTCAATTAACACAATTTTTTTATACAATAAATATTGTGTTAACAGAACCATATTTTTTTTTCTTAAAAAAAGTCTCCTATTCATTAAACTTTTGAGTTACTGCTATTTCTCGCTATACTGTGGCTCTCATTACAAATTTCAGTCTGGCATAGTGAGTAATTGGTGTAAATGTGTCATCGTACTTTGATTTTGATACGTTAATAATGAACGGACAGAAATGTATGAATTACGGTGTGTGGAAATAGATATAGTTGCGGGTAGAGGCGGGCGAGTGTCGATGGACTTACAACAATAGTTTTATCACCAGTGTTATATCAACACTTACAATTTACATCCTTTTTATATTCATATATCATCATCGATAAAAAGCCGTGGTGGCCGAGTGCTCCGAGCAGTCGCCTGCGACACAAAGATTCAAGATCCAATCCCGATTATACCAATGAGTTTTTCTGAACTTAAGTACACTGATTAGTCATGCCAGAGCTTTACGGTGAAGGAAAATATGGAGAAAAAACCTACATAAGCTTGAGAAGCTATTCTAAGGCGTATGTATGTAAGGGGGGCCCTTGTGGGGGGAATGTGTGAGGATATATTATTGTATGTATATATCCTTACGCCTTCCCACAAGGGTCCCCGAAGGGGTAGGCAAAGGTGTGTAGGTAATACGCATACACCCACTTTCCGCCAGAGTATATATATAGTCGTACAATAAAGCTACACTGAAAAGGCTCATTAGTACCGATTGAGAAACAGAACCTGAAATTTCGCTTTAATTTTTTCTTCACTACAGAGGCATGAGGCAGAGGCGACGAGCATGCGTTCCGCCTATGTATTTCTGCTTGCATATGTTTTCAATAATATTATTTTAAAATTGGACAAAAACACCTGGAAATCATGAGGGGAGGCCTTTGCCCAGCAGTGGGATGTACCAGGCTAACAACAACGGCATTGTTTTCACAAATCCATCGACAAGCACTACATTAGGTACAGGCACGTCCCTAGCAGACAGCTCGCACCTGTCTGCAATAAAGCATTCGCGGCTGAATACAAAACAACACGAGTAACCGACCTCTTTTATCTCAGTTTAAGAATAAGATTTAATACTATCCCTCGAATATCAACTTTAAATTAAGTCGGCTAAATAAAACTCAGTTGAAGTAATTAAATATCTAATTACCATTATACACAAAACACCAAAAAGACGAATTTGGATGAAGCATAAAAGATATGTAAGTCCAGCGAGAGCTGGCACTCTACTGAATCGATCGATCGAATTAAATAAATATTTTTTTACTATTACTAGCTGTCCGGCCCAGCTTCACTTAGATGAAAAATTTTTATTGTAATCTACACCTTTCTCGACTCCACTTGAACACACAAAGAAAACATCAAAATTGGTCCAGGCGCTCAGGACTTCAGTGACTAACACACGGACACAAGAAATATATATACATATAATAGATAAATGTTGGCGTCATACCGGATGACTAATAGACAATGTTCCTATCATTAAAATAAAAATTATAGCCTTTATTGAATTCGCGAGATGACGCAAATAGTTGCCTGACATGCGAAATATGCATTGAAAACTTTGCATAAATAGATTTATATCTGGTTATCCATTAGAACTGAGCTTGATTTATGACCCTCGAACACGCATACATCTATCATAAAAGCGTAGGATCGTACTAGAAATTGACTTCAAACTCGACCTGATTTGATGAATTAAACAAATTGATCCTTTTCACACATGACTTCAAAAACTATACTATATACAAATATGTATGTAATAACCTCATTGAGTAATATATCTTGCTTACTAATATTATAAATGTGAAAGTGTGTAAGTTTGGATGTTTGGATGTTTGCGGTTCTTTCACGGCAAAACAGCTAAACCGGTTTGGCTGAAAGTTGAAATGGTGATGGCTTATACCTAGGAATAGGACATAGGCTACTTTATTGTTATTATTGTTTTTAATCCTGAAAAATTCAAAGTTCTTATCCATATTATAATGTGTGATGCTCTTTCACGGCATAGCGGCTGAACCGATTCTAGCAGGAAAATTTCCAAAGCTACTTTTTCGAACTCCACGCGGGCGAAGCCGCGGGAAAAAGCTAATTATGAATATATGTTAAAACCTGAGTAACGGAGATCTGTCAGTTTAACACCTAAAATATATCTCTGGCTGAAAATAGGTCTGTGAGTACAACATACACACCTCCGTACACAATCATAATATATACCTATATATGAAAAGTTTGAAGTGCACACATTATTGTACGTTCATCCGACATCGCGTGTCTCCTAGTCAACGCCGTGAGTGCGTGTCATTACTGTGTCACACCGACATCAGCAAAACAAGCCTGTATTGACATCGAAATTATAATTTTGCTCCCTTAATGGCATGTATTTAGCCACAAATTGTTGAGTTACTGTGTGCACGAGGAAATTATGGAGTTTCTAAAAGGGGCGGTCTTATAATTACTTAATTTGCTTACGAAATAATACTTTCTAAAAGAAACTGCATTATCAAATTCTAAAACGAACTGTCTGTGATCAATTCGACGCGACAAGTATGAAGAGACTGATGAATGTAGACACAGCGAAAGAGGTCTAAAGTCTAGCGAGAACTGGCGCTCTATTCCGTCTGCCTACTCCGTGAGGGACTCGGCTTAATGATATGTATGTATGAAGAATTCGTATCATACAGAGAGTCAAAATTCAAAATCACGAATTATGACCGTTTCGGATTCTGCGACGAGGATTTTTTGTCGTAAAAAACGGCAAAATTATGCACCGTTGCAAGGATTGACGGACGCTAGCCGTAACGAGAATTGTGCATTTAAATAACTGCCAGATTTACAAACAAAACATGAACAATCGAGACGCAGAGACAATGCAACGTTAAGACAAACCTGATAGGGGATCCATCATTCGTTTAAATCAAATACACCCGCGTATCAGTTGTGTGGACACGTTCCAATCAACCTTTACTTCAGAGAGGCATGCCGCAGACGTCTCTCGATTCAATCGAAACTGCAACTGCATTTCCAGTTGCCAGTCCTTTGATACGTCCATCGCTTGTCTGTCCAAACGATTGTGCGACACGTCCAAGCTAACGTGATCTCTCTTGCTACTCCACCAGCTCCTTATTGAAGTGGAAACTAAAGCTACAAGGGAAACCCTCAAGCTCCCCAGTTTCTGGTCAACTGTCAGTCTTTGAGTTCAGTGTACACCATTTCAATTGTCAAGTCGTAACTCGTAAACAGGAGGAGGTGATAAATTAATGCACTAGTACATTAGACGGGTCGTGATAATAAAACACGCATTAAAGTGTAATTGCTAATATTCATCTAAATTTCAGTTCCATTACGGATTTGGTAACATTTCCCGTTGATAGAAGCTCTAAATAAGGGGCGATGGTGATGAAACCGGAGATGTAGTCGCAAACAAAGTTGGTCGTAGTTGTGAATAGGGAGAACATAACAGCAGAACTCACTCCGGAGGGTAATCGTGCACGAAAGCGTCTAGTAATAAAAGTAGTCGTAAAATTGTAACGTTACGACTGTTGAGACGGGAGAGTGCACTCGGGTGGCACACTGATACGTTTTTCGGGTCGACTGCCATTGAAACCACTACACACGACTGTTTAGTTTGATTTATGTGCTTACGTTTTGGTATTGACAGACTGTTATCGGAAGTGCCATCGGTTTTATAGGGATCATATTCCACCCCACTTTAATTATCAATCTTATATTTAAGCAGCTAAAGTGCATGTTTGTTTGTACACACATGTAATGTTCAAAATACAGTCACATTATTCATGTGACTGTATTTAGAACATTCCACATCAGAGATTGTCTCCGTAATACACGTAATGAAGTGGATCACATGTTTACTATGAAATGATGAAGTGAAGGGAAAGGGGTAGGCAGAGGTGTAACAACACCCTTCTTTCGCTGGAGATATATTTAAATTTCTAGAGGTCGGGTCCTTCACCTCAAGCACGACCATACATACGTTTTTGAATATCCAACTGCCCCTGCCAAGCTGATCCTGAAGCCTGATCTAACCACGATCAATAATTGAAGTTAAGTTCAGAAATAATCATTGGTAAGATTCGAACCTATAGTCTTTATATTCAAACCTCTCGGCCACCACGGCACTATTAAGTAAGAAACAAATTCAAGTTTACAAAAGTCATAAAACCAAATACTGGTAATTGTCAGTTTTACGATAGAACACAATGTCTGCTTAGTACGCGGCACCCAACTGGATATTTTAACAAAAATTTGTTGGTGCTCAAATAGACTGTGAGATTAACTTGGACTTTCCATTTCTGAGGAGCCGTATCTTGCTAAACGGGGCAGCGTTTCAAAGGTTTTATCTCCCCCCTAATTGGTCGTAAGACGGGAGCTTTACAACGCGGGGGGTATTTATTTAAGCCTCTGTACGCCATTGTACCGTCGTGATTGTTAGCAGAACGATTATTGATGGCTGATATAATATCTATCTTAGGAGCTGCGCCGTGTACTTTGAAATATTATCTTTTTTTGTTGGTGAAATTATTGTTACTACATATTGATACTACATATTTATTGTTTAAATAAACTGGTCTTGATATTAACATTCGATAACCTTATCGAATAAAATTAAAAAATAAACTAATAAGTAAAAACAATATTAAATAATGTTTTTTTTATATACGACAAGAGTGGCAAACAAGCATACGGCCCATCTGATGGGAAATGGCTACAGCAGCCTATTTACGCTCACGATACCGAAGTATTACTTGCGTGTTGCCACTCTGTGTTCGGAGAGTTATAGTGTGTTGGATGCATAATGGGTTTAATCCCTCTGCTTCCAACACAATATAACAATCCTCTCCCCTCCCCAAGGAGCTCATTACTGGAAACCTTATTCACCGCGTAGGAACACAACACAAAAATTGTGTTATTTGGCTACGGACTTCTATAAGGTGGAGGTCCTGCCCCAGTCGGGCAGCTCCGAATTCGAACGGGAAACCCGTTATGCCCTACCTCTCTTAATAATATTTGTAATAACTTATTTGAAGTCTATATTGAAACATGGTCCATAAACCTAGACAAAATCGACAACGGGAATCGAACCCGCGACCAACACAGACACTGACAGAGCATTGCAGACGTTAGATGTATGTCTTCTTGCTACATTAGCCACGCCAGATGGTCAATCAACAAACAATTCAGTATTTTAAGATGAATTAAAATATATATGGCATTTTTTTTAAATACAGAGACAAAATTAACTTGAGAACATTTAATTCATTAAGATTAAGCAGTCTCGCTAATGTAAGCTCAGATCAACAATTTAGTTGTTTACACAGAGCTTTGGGAGAGCTTTAATAAGTTCTCCTTTCACGAGACATAAAAGGTAGTTTAAAAGAAAAAGAAAAAACTACGTTGGTTTTTAAGTTACGGTGGAATGGGAATCCAGAGATCGTGACCTGTGGCCCCAGTTTCAACTACCCTCGTTTTATCTCTCTAACTAAGATTTACTGGAGGCCAGGCGGCTCTACAAATTTGGTCGGGGCTAAAAATGTTTTTAATTTATTACTCCGCCGTGTGTTTTTGGACGTATTTCGTAAAATATTGTCCCTCGGGCAGAGCATAGCAAATTGCGTTGAAAATGTTACTCTTTAACCCCACACGAGTAAGCTGCAATATACTAAAATTAATGGCTATGTTTTTTTTAGTTCGCTGAATGATTAATCATCGTACAATGAGTATTAAAGAATCTAATTTTATGAACATTCATACACATAAATAAATAAATAAATACCTGGGACAATTCCACACAAATTGACCTAGTCGCAAATTAAGCAAAGCTTGTGTTATGGTAACTAGACAACGATATATTTACTTATATATATAGATATATACTTAAATACATAGGACATCCAAGACTAAGGTACAAATATTCGTGTTCATCACACAAATATCTGCCCTCAGCGGGATTCGAACCCGCGACCTCAAGTTTCGCAGTCAGGAGCTCTAACCACTAGACCAGACGGTCGTCACACATATATTCACGCTTATATTCACGCCTTCACCAAGGGTCCCCGAAGGGGTAGGCAGAGATGTATAGGTGGTACTCACACACCCACTTTTCGCCAGAGGTATATTTTAGGTGCCAAAGTGATAGATGGCGAGTCCATCGCAGTTACTCAAGCACTTCCTCAAAGCAGTCTTTGAATTTCTTCTCAGACGTATGCAGGTTTCCTCTCGTTGTTTTCCTTCACCGTAAAGCTCGTGGTGTGACTAATCACTGTACTTAACTTAATTAAAACTCATTGGTGCAGTCGGAATTCGAACTTGCGATCTTTGTGTCGCAGGCAACTTGTCGAACTACTCGGCCACCACGGCTTTATATATATATATATAAGAATTTCTGCAAGTCTTCCCATAAGGGTATCCGATGGGATAGCCAGAGGTTTGAATGTAGCAACAATACATCCACATGCAGGTGGCAAATATGCGATTGGCTGATGGTAAGCGGTTATCGCATATGAACACTTCCAATACCAGTATACACGCTTGCGAGGTGCCTACCCTAACGTTGTATAGAGCGTTGCATTGCTTAGTCTGTATTTTCTTAGTAAATTCACATTTGAATATAAGTAACTACTAACCTCTTATTTATTCACACAAAAAGCTTGGATATATAATCAGCCCAGATATGAGCGATGGTGAATAATAATAATAAAAAAGGTTAACCACCTTTCACGTAATTTGGTTAGGCGTTGCCAGACACGAAAATCAAAACCCCTTTTTTGTATTTATTTTTATTCTATAAATTGGAAATGGCCGATGATAGTGTGAGAGATACAAAAGCAGCTGAGGAAGTAAAATCTAATAATTACATACATTTATGTATATAATTCACCCCCTAACCCCTAAACCGGCTAGCTCGGTTTGGCAGATCGGTCGGGGGTTTGGCAGAGAGAATAGAGCGCCTATTCTCTCTAGTCTGAAAAAAAAATACATTAAGAAAGCACCCGAAATTCAGCTGATTTTTTTACTAAATCAGTGAAAAGCGTTAGCAAGTGGCAACACTGCCTAAGACCAACGCCTTTACGAGCGCGATGCGACGGCGGTAATGACGCGGGAATGATTGATCGCCCGCCCTTGAAGCCAACCAAATTATACCGTAACGCACGTTCAACTAGAATTTTGTACTATTATAAAGATTATAAATATATACACTAATATATCCTCACGCCTTCCCACAAGGATCCCCGAAGGGGTAGGCGGAGGTGTATAGGTACTATAGGTAGTACCCACACACGCATTTTCCGCCAGAGATATATTTCAGGTGCCAACGTGACAGATGACGAGTTCATCGCCGTAAGTCAAGCACGACTATACATAGCCTTTTAATTGCTTCTAAGACGTACGCAGGTTTCCTCTCGATGTTTTCCTTCACCGTAAGCCTCGTGGTGTGTTTCACTCACAACTCACCTTACTGATATTCTGTAAGCCTTGGAACACAAGACTCCGACTATGATAATTGTGCTTATCTACCATATAAATCAATTTAAATACAGTTGCTTGTAACAAAACCTTCTGAAGATGTAATAAAAATGTATTGTACGAAGCAACTGAATTAAATATAACCCACGACATTAATATAAATAAAAACAATTGCATTTCGACAATTGCCGTCATTAAATATAAATATGTTTATTATTCTAATTATATTATTATAATATACTATTTTAAGTAATGTTATATGTATTTCAAGTAATATTTAATGTTATCTCTGTTTTATTATATAAATAATTACTCCAATGTTGTTGTTAATGTATATATTACATAATAAATAACACAGATTATTTATAGCAGCCGTCATTTTAATGTGCAATGTAATGAGGGCGCAATAACTCCGCAGCACTCAGCGCTCCGATAAATATTAATGAACGTTGAGCCAAAATGAACTAGGAAGCGAAATTTAATTTATATTAATATAAAATTATAAATTTAATTTCAACTGTTACATAGTAATTAATTTCAAGTCTAGAATAGACAAATAATTCTAATTTAATTTGCATTGAAACATACTTTGAAATTGGAATAAATATAATTCTTCATAAGAGGTAGGTAAGACTAAAGAAAACTGGCGCTCTATACTCTCTGCCTACCCCGCTAGGGACTCAGCGTGATGATATGATAATGATGATAATTCTTCCTTTGGGTTATATTACCGCATTAGTAATTTATTTTCAGAATAAACAAATTACCCACTTCATACATCAGAAATGTGAGGTTATCGAATTACTCTTTATATAATATATCCTCACGCCTTCCCACAAGGGTCCCCGAAGGGGTAGGCAGAGGTGTATAGGTAATACCCACACACCACTTTCCGCCAGAGGTATATTAGGTGCCAACGTGACAGATGGCGAGTCCATCGCCGTTACTCAAGCACGACTATACATACGCCTTTGAATTTCTTCTCAGACGTATGCAGGTTTCCTCTCGATGTTTTCCTTCACCGTAAAGCTCGTGGTGTGACTAATCACTGTACTTAAGTTCAGAAAAACTCATTGGTACAGTCTGGATTCGAACTTGCGACCTTTGCGTCGCAGGCAACTGCTCGAACCACTCGGCCACCACGGCTCACGGCTCCTTTGGGTTATATTACCGCATTAGTAATTTATTTTCAGAATAAACAAATTACCCACTTCATACATCAGAAATGTAAGGTTATCGAATTACTCTTTATAATATACCTATAGATAATCATGGGTCATCTAATCGTGGCCTCTGGAGACAAAAAGGCCGATACACACTTTGCGCAATCATCAGCATTGCCATACAGCGTGGCAATGCTGCCAGCCATTTTAGAGCCCTCCCACTGGAGAACGAGTTGGGGCAAATCTTCTGTGTGTGTGTGCTCAGGCATAGTGCAGAAGGGCACTGGTGCATTCCTCAGGAGGTCCCAGAGCCCCCCTAAATTCAAAGAGGGCTGCCGAGAGGGTTTAGTGAGTAGTAATCTCACAGAGACCCCCCGCCCCTTTAGAATAGTCGGGAAAGTACAGAAGGTTCCCTCCTGAAAAAAAAATATCAGGTTTTCCATAGTGTTTTTAGAAACAGGTTAAATAAGCATCTGAAGAGCTATGTGTCCGTATGAAATTCAATATATATGTATTTTAAAATTAAATGTATTACTATGGTAATAAATATACAAATATTTATAAGTACGTGTGAGAAGTCGTTTCTGGCAGATGACGACCGACTAGCCAACTGTCATGTTTGCACCTGAATTTATCTTCGACATGTCGCTGGTCTGTCCGCTGAATAGTTCTATGACATGTTCCTCGCGTACACGTGTTAGTAATCTATTCGTTTAATTGAAATTAATTGCCTGAATTAAATGCATTTTTTTTCTGTCCAAGTCACGCACGTTCTTTATCTCTATTTTCCCAAAATGTTAATTCAATTATACTGTAAATACGAATCAAATATACTGTAAAATTGCTATCACTTTAATATTTATGTAGCATAATGTTTTTGATAATTGCAATACCACTATGCTGATCTGACAGCATAAAATGTCACACGCGTAATTGACACGCTATGTGATCTTTAAATATAAATACATGTATTTATTCGTCTAATTCAACTGTCGCTTATGCGAATTGAATGCTGGAAACATTGCAAATGTCATTTATTTAAATAAGTTGTTTAAATTTTATTCATTGCGATTATGCATTTCTCGATCTGGATTTGTCCGCCAAATTTTATTATCATACATTTTATGTTATTGGGTTTCTTAATTGAACATTATTTTTAACATTATTATTGACTCATATATTTTTTTATATATGAGTGATGCAAGTAGGGCACTTGCGACACAAACATTGCAAGTTCGAATCCCGAAAGGCTTGAAGATTTAAAATATATATCAAATCGCATACTCCAGGATGAGAACGCAAAGAGTACTCGAAACCGGCGAGCATGAAACCAATAGAGATATGCAAGTCTAGAGAGAATTAGCGCTTTACTCTCTCTGTCAAACCTGTGAAACACGCGGCGTGATGTCTGCCTCGCTCATGAGACGCGGCGGGGCGTATATATATGTAACTAATTTTAAAAGTACCCCTAAATACATTACAATCGAAATATTTCAGATGAAGCTTATAAGACACTGCGTCGGGTGTATATTCATACAGGAGTCCTTCATTACCCAAGTCAAGCAGCAATTACTCGGCGTCATTTTGACACGTCGCGGCGGCGTAATTGCGCGTCGAGTGCGGACTACGCCCGTTACGTGCCGACTTTTTACAGCTCAGCTAAATGGTGGTTAAGTAGCCTTAGTTTGTGAGGGGCCATTTTGTGCTATGTATTTTTTATTGAAGTGATGAGTGTCTGCCTTCTCGGATGCCTGGGGAAGCACACGTGCACAGATTACGTGCATATAATTCTTGCCCTGTTTTACATTCACAGTAGGAACTATTACTTGAACGAGTTTCAATGAGAGCGGTGGTGACCGATCACGTAATTTAAAACACAATTATTGTACATTCGAATCCTGACTGTACGAATGATTTTTCAAAGTTAATTACACTGATTAAACACACTATGAGTTTTACAACAATAAATAAATACCTTGGGACAATTCCACACAAATTGACCTAGTCCCAAATTAAGCAAAGCTTGTGTTATCATAACTAGACAACGATATATTTACTTATATAGATAGATATATACAAAAATACATAGGACATCCAAGACTAAGGTACAAATACTCGTGTTCATCACACAAATATCTGCCCTCAGCGGGATTCGAACCGCGACCTCAGGTTTTGCTGTCAGGAGCTCTAACCACTAGACCAGACGGTTGTATTATATATTAATTATGAATTTTAAATATATCTTATGCGAAAAGAGGTAATTATGTTACATACACCTTTGTCTCCCCACAGAGGGTGTCTTGAGTGAAGCCTGTATGTACAAGTGACTACGTCAATACCATTCAAAGGTCGTTTCTTATGACTTAATAAGTATAATATAATAGAAACCCAGTTAGTGTTGAATATTTTTAATGCTCACAATAACACAATAGGGACAATTGCTATATCATCACAAATCATCACAAATTTAAGAGCTGGGCTCTTGTCGGCGTCTCTGATGCAGTCCCCTCCATTCGCTTCTGTCCAGCGCAACCTCCTTGACCTCCTTATACGTCATGAGAGAATTTTTTTCTTTGATCTGACCCATGTATCTTGGTCTTCCTCTTCCTCTCTTCCCCTCTGCCTTTCCTTCTAAAATGTTTCTAAAGAAGCTATCATGTCGTATAAGGTGGCCTATCATCTTGCTATATATCATTATGATATTACACAAGGTAGCGGATAATATTTTTTTACGCCGGCGAAACCGCAAGGCGTAGCTAGTATCTTAATACAATGATTGTACTGAAGCAGTACAGAACAGAAGAAGTGTGTGATGAAAAAAAATATGTGTGACTAATTGCAGTAATTAAGTAAGGGTAACAAGATTCCTTAGACGTATGACATTTTGACGGCAGATTAATTATTCTTAATTACCGATACTTACTTTTTAATAGAGCCGTGGTGGCCGAGTGGTTCGAGCAGTTGCCTGCGACGCAAAGGTCGCAAGTTCGAATCCCGACTGTACCAATGAGTTTTTCTGAATTTAAGTACAGTGATTAGTCTCACCACGAGCCTTACGGTGAAGGAAAACATCGAGAGGAAACCTGCATACGTCTAAGAAGAAATTCAAAGTCGTATCTATAGTCGTGCTTGAGTAACGGCGATGGACTCGCCATCTGTCACGTTGGCACCTAATATACCTCTGGCGGAAAGTAGGTGTGTGGGTATTACCTGTACACCTCTGCCTACCCCTTCGGGGACCCTTGTGGGAAGGCGTGAGGATATATACTTTTTAATTGGCTTCAGATAAAGTTGAAGATAAATTCGTTTTTCACGCTCCACAAGGGTCCTCGAAGGGATAGGCAGTGGTGTAACACTCATTTTGGTGATGTATCAGATGCCGCCGACTATACATACATCTTTGAATTTTGCGCCAGTCTGCGAGCTACACCCCTGGTAAACGTCCATAGGCGGTAAGCGTTTACCATCAGGAGTTCCACGTGCCTCTTCGACACTTCACAAAAAACTATTTCTTGACGGTGGTAGATTTCTTCTCGATGACTTCTTGATAGTTTTCTTCACCGTAAAGCACGCGGTGTGATTAATCATTGCAATTAGTTTTAAGAAAATAGTCTTGAAATACGATTATTTGGCCTTTGAAAAACCTTCTTTGAGCTTATGGAGTATCGTCCCACATTCCTGAAGCTACGAGCGGTTCGAATCCTTGTAGTATCATCGGCTAATGTAACATCACATTTGATTGGGACACGCCAAAGTTTGGCATATACTTTACAATGGCAACAAATTACTTTTAAAATCCGCATATATAACATTATTTGGCAGCCAACATTGGCCGGAGTCCTCGTTATAAATCTACGGATTGTGCGCCAATAAATTATCTCTTCAAAATATAACGCTATTGTGTTATTTTTTGTTAGCTAATGCAGTTTATTTATTTGGCTCGGGCGCACAATAGCTTGAAATTCGACTGCTGTTATTTATTGGCAAACTTTTTGCCCATTATTTTTGGTTACCATATCCGAGTAATTGGGGATATCATCAGTTTGTTCACGAGGATGGGAGGTAGGCTTACTCTGGCCGGAAGGTTAAAGCAATGTCAATTATTTTACTGTTTTAAAGTATAATTTTGGTTGTCGTGAGATTTACTTGGTCTGGATAGATGACAAGTCTGGTTAACCCTCACAAGTGTCCTCGAAGGGGTAGACAGAGGTGTATAGGTAATAGCCACACATCCACTTTCCGCCAGAGATACATTTTAGGTGCTAACGTGACAGATGGCGAGTCCATCGCCGTTACTAGATAGAGTACGACTAGACACGCCTTTGAATTGCTTTTCATACGTATGCAGCTTTCTTCCCGATGTTTTCCTTCACCGTTAAGCTCATGGTGTGATACATACATACAAACAAACATACCATATCATCACAGCAAGTTTTTTATATGGAAAGCAGATTGGGTAGAGCGCCGGTTCTCTCTAGACTTTCGCTCCATTCATAGTTATCACTCTCTTCATACAAGCATGCCGGTTTTGAGTACTGTTGACATGTTCCCATCCTTACGTCTATGATGGATTTTATCTAGCCCTTTTATGCCCCTTCTTGGCACTTTGTAAGTCTGTTTCGTAAATATTTCTTCTCTCATAATTTTACATAACTAAGCCAGCGTAGCATGCCTATCTTTGTCTAACAATCACCCTCATTTACAACTGTGCTTTGCTAATTGTATAATTGCGGATTTGATCAAATATCGTAACATTATTCGAAGGGAATTAATTCATCTCAACTGCATTTATATAATTCTCATTTGTCCTCTGACATACTTAGGATTCGCTGCCGCATAATAAAGTAGGTAACATTATCTTGCTTTGAAGGTCAGATGGTAATCACCCCACGAAAACTTCTTACTGGCTCTTAGTAAAAACAAATGAACAATACATAAACATGAGATTTCGGTACGAACATCGGCTAAGTTGTGTGAAGAAATAAATCAATATTTTCCAGTCCCTGTGTTGATCGTTTCTTATACCAAAGAAATACAATACTGTTTGCATGTAAATGCATTCCACAATCTCATCCTCACAGAATCATATTAACTCTTATTATATACTCTATACTGCGGGGATAAGAACCAAATTGCATTGTGACAAAGGCACAAGATTTGCCAAACAATTGCGCAATTGTGTTCTTTTAAGCGGTTTTAGAGAATTAAGAGATTTCCTGTTGCGATATTTGCCTGTGTTTATGAGTAGTTAAGGTGCAAATTCCCTTCGAATAAGCTGACTCATAATCTGAGAAAAGTATCGTCGTTTACACAGATGTTTCACAAATAAACAGTCGTTGTGGTTAAATAAATAATAGGTAGCTAATACTTGAGTTGCAAAGTATCCGTGCTCACGTCTTGTGTGGAATCGAAAGAGCCTGGCGTTTTTCTAAAGGTATGCAACTACAAAATGATTCAAATTAAATAACCAACTTTGCAGGTCATTGTCACCTCTACAATAGTTAGTATAACATCCCTCCGTCATAAGGGCCACTCCACATCGCGCGACAGCTGCACAGTAGTTGCAAATTAATGTATTTGAATTGCTAAAACCCTTACATTGCAACCGAAGTGGCCAATTAACTTGAAGCTAATTGCTTTATACTCGCGCCTTTATTGTCGGTCAATACTTTGTTACTCAGTTATGTGGTTGGTACATTCAAATGAAGGTTAGTGCTGACTCAATGAGCGTTGCGCAGAATACCCACTTTTAATGAACGTATTTTCTTTTTATTTGCAATTAATAGAATAATTGTTTTTTTAGTTATATTAAACTTCACTTACACTTTCTTCAGCTTATACCTTTAAATTCACAGTTGTTTAATGTAATTTCACTACGTATAAGTTATTGGACAGGTTGTTTAGGCAAACATAGCATGCGTTATGGACAATCTCAGCATGGGTTATTGACAAATTCAGCATGGGTTATTGATAAATTCAGCATGGGTTATATTCAAACACGGCATGAATACATAATACAAACAGTGAGCTCTATTGAAGTCAATTTTGGTAACGGCTACAAACTTGTCATCTGTTAGGTTAGCATCTACGGCGAAAAATAGTATTGTAACACCTCTGCCTTTTAGGATCCTTGAAGAAACCGAAATGCTACAGCTACATACGTCACTCTTTGTATATCTCGATTAGCGGCTGCTATGTGGCAGCTGTTATAGGCATATAAAAGCGACTGTTTTAAAGTAAGCTGTTATTATGGACAAATTACTTGTTTTATGAGCTTGTTTCAAGCGAAGTGACTTGTTTATTATCATGTTCCCTCTTAATGGATATGACAGCAGTGTGACGACTCTTATATGCCTACATCGAAACGAGATACATTATTTTAATTACGAACAACAATGGACCTTGTGACTCTATTAAAGTAGGTATCGGAAAGAAGTGAAAACTTACTTAACGTGATTTTTCTTTCCAAATTAAAGTGTTATTTAACTACTTAAAAGGATTTAAAACATTAAGAAATATATTCCATTATACAATGAATCGAAAACTCAAGGTAAGAAACGTCAAGAGTACTGATGAATGTAGATGAAGCAAATATGTTTTTAAGTCTAGAGAGAACTGACGATCTACTTTCTCTGCCTACCCCGAATGTGGCACCATGATTCTCTGACAACAAAACCTTGAATTAGAGCTATTTTCTTTAGTATGTGTACGGTAGAGATATTCTACTGCCCCGCGTACTTCCAAATAAACCTATCAGAAAGTGTAATACATTCAGGGAAGGGAAAAAAATCAGGGATTGCCTTGCTCCTATAACGGTGGTAACTTTGGTTTTCATTAAGTATGTGACGTTCAATAGGTGTTCTGTGTCCCTTATGTTGAATAAAATATTTTGCTTTCGATTACCTATGGTATGTAATATAGTCTAGGCCTGAATGGTAACTATTACGTTGTTACATGAACATAGCTGTAGCTACCTTCTAAATATCGTCCTCCGTTTTTGAGGATATATGGATGTTAGTTATTTAATCACATTAGTACGACCGATAAGAATTCGATGAAATTTGACACAGATATAGATAAAAAACGGTAGGGTTAATATTATATACGTAAGAATGAAGTGGATAAGGCGAAAGTGAATAAAACTGTTGGAAGGGGTAGACCTAGGCTGACGTTGCTAGACCAAATTAGAGACGTCTTGAAAAAAGGCCAGGTCAAGAGTACCCTAAACCGAAGAGCATGTATGAAAAGAATAATGAAAGTGGACGAAGAGAAAGAAGTATGTAAGGATCGTAGCGAGTGGAAAGGAGTGGTCTCTGCCTACCCCTACGGGAAAGAGGCGTGATTATATTTGTGTATGTATGCGTAAGAATTTACCCCTAGATGAATTTATCTGATCAGAGTTTCAACACTTTTATAGAACTCGAGAAAAAAACACTTGAAGAGCACCGATCCTAGATACCGCGTTAAGTTCCCGGCTATATTTGGAGTGAATCCTTTATGACGCTCGTTATAAAGGGTTTACTGTAAGCATCACGTACTCCCCCCGGCAATAACGCGGCACTCGTCACACGTAATCGCATATATAAATCAGCCATTATCTCGCTCTCGAAGGCAACAGAACAAAACGGTGACGCCAACAAATGACCGCCATTTTTCAACGGCATCCGTAGCCAAAGACTCTGTCAATATATCCATGTTAACGCTTGGGCTGAGTGCAAGCGGGGAGCGGTCTATTGGGGAGGCTTAAATAACTTGCCACAAAGTTTGAAATTCATCTTGTTGCTACTATAAAATAAAAAGTATAAAATATGTCAGTGTAGCATACTTACATACATATCATCACGCCGAGTCCCTAACGGGTAGGCAGAGAGTATAGAGAGCCAGTTCTCTCTAGACTTACATACCTCTTTCGCTTCGTCCACATTCATCAGTCTCTTCATATATGCTCGTCGGTTTCGAGTACTCTTAACGTTCTCGTCCTTGAAAGTCCGATCTATTTGATCCAGGTAGTTGGAACGTGGCCTTCCTCTGCCTCTTCTTGCACACACTTTTGCTTTGTATATCTGTTTCGTCAATCTTTCTTCACTCATGCTTTCTATGTGTCCAAACCAACGTAACAAGCCTTTCTTCATCTTTACAATCACGCCCTCATTCACGCCAGTTAATTTGCGAATCTCTTCATTGCGGATTCGATCTAAAATCGTTACTCCGCACATTTTTCGAAGAGATCGCATCTCAAATGTATTCAAGCTATTTTCATACTTCCTGTGACATACCCAGGGTTCGCTGCCATACAATAAGGTAGGTACCAATATCGCGTTGTGGACAGCAACTCGAGCATTCTTGCTCAGACTTTTACTGCCCATCAACGCCGACATGGCTCCATTCACCTTATTTCCGGCAGTTATCCTTCAGCATACATACATATTATAATATCACGCCGGATCCCTCATGGTGTACACTCAGAAAGTAGAACGTTATCTCTAGACCTACCACCTTCGTACTAATTCTTCGGTCAATATCAAATTTATTATTATTATTATCTATCTCTACTGCGGCCTAAATCAGAATACGGTTGCACGACGACACATTAACAGTGAGTTTTTTTTTGTTACTACATATTGCTACTTTGAAAGAGCGGAGCGGAACCTGTGCTCCTACCATACGTCATAGTAGGACCGCGCTTCTGCTCTTAACTCTGCCTGTCATTATAAAACTAAATTAAGTGACATATTATCTCTATGACGTAACCTAGCTTTTCCGCAAAATATTAAATTAAAAAATAGCTCTAAAACAGTTATATTTTTAAACATGCTTGTTTCAATCTCATTTAACAGAGTCCATCTAGATGTTCAACATGAAGCTCTACAGAATCATTCGAAAACAGACATTTATAATTGAAATGTCAATCGCCGCCACTAGCGCCACACCCCAGCATCTCTCGCCCCATCTGCCGTCCCTAACCACTGTTATATTTTATTTGCGCGATAAATTACGTTTTATTACACATATTTTGTCGTGTTATAATAACTAATGTACCCACTCTCTCAATTCGCATGTAATGCTCCGTAACGCGTTTTTTTTTGTTATTTATTTGGCTTTTTATTGCATTGCACCCCGTGTTTGTAGCGTAGAATGGAATCGTGGAAATAATTTGGATGATAAAGCGATTTTGTTTGACGTACGCAAGATTTGTTCGTTTTCAAAACAACTAGACCAGCACAAACGATAATTCTTAAGATTATTTTCTCAATTATTACCACATTTACTTCCAGATGCCAAAAGTGGACAAGACTCCAGTTTCCTTTATGGTACAACATGATTTGTGGGGCGTAAGGCGGCTCTGGTTAATGGTATCATACGTCTTCCAGTAACTGTCGGGACTGAATGCACAATTTTTCACGACCACACCAAACTGTCGCATGACTTCATGAGGAAAGATGGACTTGTGTTAAGACGTTGGCTATATTTATTCATCTTACTTTTTTTTTTTTTTTATACCACTATGGGTGGCAAACAAGCATGCGGTCCGCCTGATGGTAAGCGGTTACCGCCGCCTATGGACGCTCGCAACACCAGGGGTATCACTCGCGCGTTGCCGACCCTGCAGGAATCTTTTCACACCCTTCTTGAAGAACTCCATGCTGTACTCTCCAGGGAAAACCTCAACGGGGAGCTCATTCCACAGCCTGAGCGTTCGCGGAAGAAAACTCCTTTGGAAGCGCACAGTGCGAGACCTTTGTGGTTATAAATAGTTCAACACTATAAAACTACTATACGAAAGGTACTTAATTATGTTGAAAGGACTTGTATCAGTCAGACAAAAAGTGAAATGACAGTTTAGCGCAATGACAGTTCCAAATACAAATATAAATCATGTAGTAAACTAGAATAACCATACTTCTTACTCATGAATCCCGGACACGGAGCGCACGCAGTCGGCACCCACTCATTCGACTCACCACTGGTTTTTATTTGTCGCCATTAAATTATTCTGTCCGATAGAGTACTTATCGCATTAACGAAAGGGACATGTGCAAACGCATATAATTCACGACAATTTATTAGACATACAAATCCCAGCTCACTTGTAAATTATGATAATGGTTTATAATATGTTCAAACGAAACAGGCATTTTTTATGCGAAATGGAACGCATTTAAAATGTCGCCGCGATAAATAAAAATGTTTAATGCTTTAAATAATTACTGTCGCATATTGTAATTCTAACTTGACCTTTGTATTTTGAGACATAAAAATTGGGAAATCTTTGTGAATGAATTGTAAATAGATATGTTTTACAAAATGTGTTTTTAAGAACAAGTTTTTTTTTTAATAAAAAAATACAATATGAATTTTGATAAAATATGTCCACGTTATTTACTTTCCGATTAAAAACGATGCGACATTTAAATTTTAATTCCGATTAAAAAAGACATTACTGAAGTGCTCAATAGTTTCCATATCTTTACACCAACATAAAGAGTATCAAAGGCTAGGGTGACGTGATGGATGGAGCGGACATAATTGGCCGTCCCCTCATGTTAATGAATCGTATGTAATGAAAAATGATTGTGCAACCGTGTCGCGGCGTGTCCGGTCCCCGCGTGATGTATGGTCACACTACTTCGTGTAACAAATGACATTACAAATGGCGTCGTATTGTTTGTGAATTCGTAGGGTTTTGATGGTGACTGTAGTGACAGCTAAGTGCTCTTGATTTATCATGACTATACAATAATACGCATATTGCGAATTATTGAAAGTAGTTAATTTATCCTCACGCCTTTCCTTGTGGGTCCCCGAAGGGGTAGGCAGAGGTGTATAGGTAATACCCACACACCCACTTTCCGCCAGAGATATATTAGGTGCCAAAGTGACTGATGGCGAGTCCATCGCCGTTACTCAAGCACGAATATGCATACGCCTTTGAATTTCTTCTCGACTATGCAGGTTTCCTCACGATGTTTTCCTTCACCCTAAAGCTCGTGGTGTGACTAATCACTGTACTTAATTTTAGTAAAACTCATGGTACAGTTGGGATTCGATTTGCGATCTTTGTGTCGCAGGCAACTGCTCAAGCCACTGGGCCACCACGGCTATAATTAATATTTATAATATATTCTATAATTTACCCGGATTAGTATCAAATATGTATTTTATTTTTTCATATGCATAAGATATGGTACATATTAAATTTAATATGTTCCACGTTATATAAGTATTATATTATACAATCCAATTTATTAATTGAATGTATCATATCAAATTTGGAATATAGCTTAGGTAGCTCAGAAGTGATGAGAGATCAGAAATTCTATTTCAGTTTGACCAGAGTTGGCAACCCCGATAAGTATTGTTTGATAACGGATCTCATAAAACTGTTCGCTGATGACAAACTACTGTCCGTAACGACCTCATACTTCACCGACCAGCACTCTTCGCCCCTTTATCGCTTACGGGCCTTGTAAGCGATTTGTGCAATACGATTCATTTTATGAACGTTGTCTTTAGGGTGCCCATCGTTATTGCATTCCTTAAAGTCATTAATCATTGAAAAATTTCAATTTTTTCAACATTAGCGTATATATATGGGCGTATGTCATATGAGCAAAGATTACGAGCTCGAAAATGAATGAGTTCTTTCCGAACTTAAGTACAGTGATTGGTCACATCTGCTGTATATATGGTTGTATACGGTTGTATATATGGTTAAGGAAAACATCCAAATTAACTTACGTTTGAGAAACAAATTTTAAGACCTATGTATAGTATTGCTTAAAAAACGGCGACTCGCTACCTACCGTGTTAGCAGCTGTATCTCTGAATGTATGAGATAAGGTGTAGTTACATCTCTGCCTACCCCTTTAAGGACCCTTGTGGAAAGGCGCGAAAATTGCTTGATATAGTGGTGCTTGAGTAACGCCTATGGACTCGTCATCTGTCACGTTGGTTGGCATCTAAAATTATCTCTCGCGGAAAGTGGGTGTGTACTACCTATACACCCCTGCCTACCCTTTCAGGGACCCTTGTTTAAGGCGTGAGGATATTATATGAAAATAATTGTATCTGAAATGAAACCGAGAACAACTGTAAATCAAAGTCTATAAATACATAAGATTGATGAAAATTATATAAAATTACCATTGAAATTAAAAAACTCTGATTCAAAACGAACATTCCGTACAAAATAACGTCAAATTATTTATTGTATTAATGTTGCCTATAATCGATTAAATGTTGGACATAACTCACAAGCAATTCTGTTAAGCTTTCAACGTTAATTTTATCGATACATCGGGGATAAAATCTAATTTATTTATCTGTGAGTGTTGTCGGCGCTTTGTGTTAAACGATGCTCGATTAATTTTATCGATACACGTGCGGTATATTTAAATCGATACAATAAAATGTGAAAGCCCATCTCCCATCTGTCGTGTTTCTCTTTGTGTTGACAATATTTTCGTGTGAAAGGAGGGTGTGATCATTAATATTTATGATCATGAGTCTATTGATAACGACGTCTTTGCGATGGCTTAGAATTGATTCGACTTAATGGTACGATTTATAACGACGTCTTCACAATTAAACAGTAAAATATAAACATTATTATAAACAATAAAATAATCAATGAATTGTTATAAACAATAAAATAATCAATGAATTGTTATAAACAATAAAATAATCAATGAATTGTTATAAACAATAAAATAATCAATGAATTGTTATAAACATTAATAAACAATGAATTATTATAAACATTAATCATAAATAAACAATGAATTTCACAAACAATTAATTTCACAAACAATGAATTTCACAAACAATGAATTTCACAAACAATGGATTTCACAATCAATGAATTTCACAAACAATGAAATCACATTAATAAACAATGAATTATTATAAACATTATTATAAACAATAAAATAGGATTTCTCGACGATTGGTAACGACATCTTTGCGATGGCTTAGAATTGATTCGACTTAATGGTACGATTTATTCGTCATGAGTGTTCTGTCAATGTTTAATGCTTACACGAAATATATTCGATGATTTGTCACACAAATTACGATGCAACTGGGTCTGTGAATAGTCCACATTTCCTTCTCATGTATTATAATTAAGATATATACCTAATAATAAAATAGCGACGGATGATAATCTTCCTAATATTATAAATGTGAAAGTTTGTAAGTTTGGATGTTTGCGGTTCTTTCACGGCCAAACGACTGAACTGATTTGGCTGATAGTTGAAATGATGATACTTACTGAGCTTATACCTAGGAATAGGACATAGGAACCTTTTTTTTTCCTGAAAAATTGAAAGTTCAGAAAATGTATGATGCTCTTTCACGGCATAGCGGCTGAACCGATTCTAGCAGGAAAATTTCCATAGCTACTTTTTCGAACTCGCTCGCGGGCGAAGCCGCGGGCATAAGCTAGTCTAATATAATGTTAAGTATTCGTAGTGGAATTGAAATCATGCAGCGTTTGGAACGCAACCTAAGCGGCCTTAAGAAACTACCTTAAAAAAAGTTAGCTTATTCTTTCAAGAAACGGATGTATGTGGACGAAGCGGGTGACGATGAGATCTGTTAGTCTAGAGAGAGCTAGCGCTTTACTCTGCCTCGTGAGGTACGTACTTCGTTCGTTGGTTTTGGTGCCCTAGGCAGTCCCATCTTTGAGCGCCTGATTGATTTGATCTAGATAGTTGGAACGAGACACACACATACACAAAACACACCAAGAACTCCGTAACATCTCTTTCTGGGGATGAGTATTAATGTCTGCGACACAGTTTTATACTACTGCGGGCATTATCGCAAATTTATTTGTAACTGTGTTTTCTGTTCCTTCATAAATAAATACATTATTATCATGTTAAATATACGCCTATCATTCTAGCTTAGGATACACGAGTATGTATAACAAACTGAGAAACAGGAATGTTGGCCTATAATCTAACGTGTGCGGGGTAAGCGGGCGGCTGACACTCTTGATGGATGGCGCTGCAAGATGGATGGCTGCGGAGCGCGAGGTGTCTGCAAGTTCACAATTGGGTTAAGTGCGAGTAATTGTTCACTTTATTTGATTGTTTTACTTTGTGTCTTCCCTGTAACGAGGCACAATTAGAATTCTTTTTTCAAATTTGAAAAATAGGAAAATGAGATAGAGATAGAGAGATGTAAGTTTTATAGCACTTCGACACCAATCAGTAGTCCGATCGAATTTGTCTGTGAATCGTATTAAGAATTAGTCAGCCCCCTTATTTTGGTATCCAATTGGCGCGCACACCAACAGCCTCGGCAAAAAGCTAATTCTGACAGGAGTTTGACATAACAAAATCTGAAAGCCGAAAATTCAAATTAGATCACGTCACTTCCGAGACGAAACATGACGTGTGTACTTGTCTCTTTCTATCGCACGAGCGGCCAATCTAGAGCGAATGTTAACGTGGCAATATGATTATTATATTTGACAGGGTAATTCGGCGACACTGGCTGTGTCGCGCCGATCTTATTAGGGATGTAAATGAATATGGAATGAATCCATTATTTCACAAACAAGCTCCGGGTCGGGGGCGATAATATTTTAGGAAACGGGCGGTCTCAATTTTACGATATTCGCTTGAGTTGTCGAGCTTTGATTATAGATTACGTCGCTCACAAAAATTACCTAAGGCGGCTCTCGATAGAATAACTGAAGCTGGGGTATACCGTACTCTATACACGTACTGTATTTTTTCAACTTTTTCTATTTTTTTTAAACTAGTAGAGATACGAATGCAAAAAGAGGTTGTGTTACTGCACATCTCTGCCTTTCGGGGACCACTGTGATAACACATTTGAAATACTTTTTTTGAACTAAGATTGGTAGCGCCGCATTTCAAATTTTAATTATATCACCCAAGTGAAGTTGGGCGGGATTGAGCTAGTATATGTACGCACGTCTAGAGACTATTGGCCACGCCAGGTATCATGAACTCTATTCCCTTTCGGTACATTGTGTTAATAGTAAACACGTGCGGAAAGTTTTTGAGTTTTAAGTGCATATGTAGTTTTATATGCATGGCATAATATGGTCCTACTTAAGACAAAATTTTCTCCAATTACCAGTAAGGTGGCAAACAAGCTTGCGGTCCGCCTGATGGTAAGCGGTTACTGCAGGCTTGCAATCGGGGTATCACTCGCGCGTTGCATGAGGAATCTTGATAAAAATAAAAAAAACCCTAGAAGCGTCTCATCATCTCCATATAGTTCCCCGTCGTTGCCGCCACCATTAAGTAGGGAGATGTATAATAAATGCGTTACCATATTTTCGTCTGTATTACGCGGGGTGTTATTTATTGGCTTAAAATTGTAGTCATCGCATACATTATGTATGACGTCCGTGGTAATTACCGCAGGCGCTCGCTCCAGGGCCCTGCGTGTGTACTGGGAGACGGGTGACTTGAGAATGCCACAGAATAAATGGACATTGCAGTATAATAACGTTCACTTAATGCTTCTAATTAATTTGCTAATTGCTGAAATAATGCTCTACAGCAAACATTATATTTTAAAAATATGCCTGCGAAAGAGATGAACAAGTGACCGAGTGTGGTATATCTGTAAATGGGCAAATTCTAGAGCAAGTGAATGAATTTGTATATCTTGGAAGCATGTTCACACGAGATGGAAAGTATGAAAAAGATATTGAAAGAAGGATAACTGCCGGAAATAAGGTGAATGGGGCCATGTCGGCGTTGATGGGCAGTAAAAGTCTGAGCAAGAATGCTCGAGTTGCTGTCCACAACGCGATATTGGTACCTACTTTATTGTATGGCAGCGAATCCTGGGTATGTCAGAGGAAGTATGAAAATAGCTTGAATGCAGTCGAAATGCGATCTCTTCGAAAAATATGCGGCGTAACGATATTAGATCGAATCCGCAATGAAGAGATTCGCAAATCAACTGGCGTGAATGAGGGCGTGATTGTAAAGATGAAAAAAGGCATGTTACGTTGGTTTGGACACATAGAAAGGATGAGTGAAGAAAGATTGACGAAACAGATATTCAAAGCAAAAGTGTGTGCAAGAAGAGGCAGAGGAAGGCCACGTTCCAACTACCTGGATCAAAAACATCGGACTCTGAAGGACGGGAACGTTAAGAGTACTCGAAACCGACGAGCATGTATGAAGAGACTGATGAATGTGGACGAAGCGAAAGAGGTATGTAAGTCTAGAGAAAACTGGCGCTCCATACTCTCTGCCTACCCCGTTAGGGACTTGGCGTGATGATATATAAAATCAAAATAAAAATCAATTTTATTGTAAAGAATAACAATTATGCTTTAGATTCTAGGAAACAAACCTTTCTGATCCCAACCGAGAACATTGATCGGACTAAAATACAAAATTGATGTCGTGATCTTAAAGCTTATTTTGTTCAGCGTGATTGAACAGCGTGATATCGTTTCAATATTAAGTCAACTTACGCACTACGGGGCGTATAAATATGTTGTTTGACTGACTCCCTTACTCTGTGCGCTTCCATCAGCTAAGTATGAACGCGGTCCCCATTCTCGTTGGCAGCTCGATGACACTTCACTTTGTTGACAGCGGGTGATTAATTCATATTTCGTGGGGGACGGCTATCCGATGTTTTGTGCGGATATTTATAGTTCTGGAGGGCCGGGGGTTAGAGCGATGGTTATTTTGACTAACTGTTGAATAAAAAGGACTGCTGCCGGGAACAGCTTCCACTGGTTTCAATTTTAGTGCGATTAGCCGGAGGTTCCCCGTAGGGGTAGGCAGATGTGTCAGTAACATGCCTTCTTTTCGCTGGAGATATATTTACTATACAAACATTTTTAAATCTCTCTTCAAACGTATGCTGGTTTTACTTCCTTGTCTTCCTTCACCGTAACGCTCGTGGTGTGATTAATAACTGTACACAAGTCCGGAAAAAACTCATTGGTACAGTCAGGATTCGAAGTTGCAATCTTTGCGTTGCAGGCAACAACTTGAACTACTCGGCCACCACGGCTAAATGTAATTGTGATTTGAACAATCATACATACATACATACATATCATCACGCCAAGTCCCTAACGGGGTAGGCAGAGAGTATAGAGCGCCAGTTCTCTCTAGACTTACATACCTCTTTCGCTTCGTCCACATTCATCAGTCTCTTCATACATGCTCGTCGGTTTCGAGTACTCTAACGTTCCCGTCCTTCAGAGTCCGATCTATTTGGTCCAGGTAGTTGGAACGTGGCCTTCCTCTGCCTCTTCTTGCACACACTTTTGCTTTGTATATCTGTTTCGTCAATCTTTCCTCACTCATCCTTTCTATGTGTCCAAACCAACGTAACATGCCTTTCTTCATCTTTACAATCACGCCCTCATTCACGCCAGTTGATTTGCGAATCTCTTCATTGCGGATTCGATCTAATATCGTTACGCCGCACATTTTTCGAACAATCATGCAATATTAATAACCTGTACATCTCAAACAAAACCAACAACTGCCCCTTAACCAAACAGAGCTGTAGTCTAGGTATCGGTGACTAATTTACATACCTATATAGATGATGATAGCCGTGGTGGCCGAGTGGTTCGAGCAGTTGCCTGCGACGCAAAGGTCGCATGTTCGAATCTCGACTGTACCAATGAGTTTTTCTGAACTTAAGTACAGTGATTAGTCACACCACGAGCTTTACGGTGAAGGAAAACATCGAGAGGAAACCTGCATACGTCTGAGAAGAAATTCAAATGCGTATGTATAGTCGTGCTTGAGTAACGGCGATGGACTCGCCATCTGTCACGTTGGCACCTAATATACCTCTGGCGGAAAGTGGGTGTGTGGGTATTACCTATACACCTCTGCCTACCCCTTCGGGGACCCTTGTGGGAAGGCGTGAGGATATATTATTATTATTATATAGATGTCAATATTTACTTAGGGTCATGTTACACCCAGACACACAGCAAACAAATATTTGCTAGAGGTTGTCAAACCAAGCAATCTAGCTACTGCTAAGGTAATGATTAGCAACATAATCTTTACATTTTACGTCTACGTACGTGTTTTGCTTTCTTCTCAAGCGTATGCAGGTGTTTCATCTCGATGCTTTACTTCACCGAAAAGCTTTTGAAATACTTGCTTGCTATGAAATGCTTGCTAAAAGGATTTAATACTTGCTTTGAGGAAACCAAAAGATATTGTGTTTTTAAATAAGCCAGGCTCTCGGCAAGATTGTGAACATATGTTATGATTAATGTGTTATTGTGTTTTTGCAGTAATTAAATACTTTTTACCACACACCCACTTTCCGCCAGAGGTATATTAGGTGCCAACGTGACAGATGGCGAGTCCATCGCCGTTACTCAAGCACGACTATACATACGCCTTTGAATTTCTTCTCAGACGTATGCAGGTTTCCTCTCGATGTTTTCCTTCACCGTAAAGCTCGTGGTGTGACTAATCACTGTACTTAAGCTTAGAAAAACTCATTGGTACAGTCGGGATTCGAAATTGCGACCTTTGCGTCGCAGGCAACTGCTCGAACCACTCGGCCACCACGGCTTAAAGTGGAAAGCGGAAAGTGGGTGTGTGGGTATTACCTATACACCTCTGCCCACCCCTTCGGGGACCCTTGTGGGAAGGCGTGAGGATATATTATATTATTATATAAATACTTTTTACTTACTTTTTTACTTTACTCCCTGTACTTAAGATCAGCAAAACGAATTTTTACAGTCAGGATTCGAGCATGCTATTTGCGTTGTAGGCTACCAACCACTCAGCCACCAAGGCTTATCTACGGTTACGTAGTATATTAAAATATGTAATAATACCTCTAGTAGATACTACTTATTAAATATTAATACTTATATAATAATAATTTTGTAAACCTATTAGCGTAAGTAACTTAGTCGTGCTAATTTAATAATAAATAAATAAAAAAATAAATATATTAAGTATGCAGTATTTAATACGTACACATCTTCAGAATCTAATAATGCAGTAAAACAAAATATTTTACTGGAGAAACAAGGAAAAATGAACTTAATTAATAGATGCATAAAATGCAATTTAAGAATCCCATCTACAAAACAAATAAAGACCTAATAAGATAAATAGCAGTTACGAACATCTACTAGACACGATTACTCCCTGTGTTAACCCTGGTTCTACCACCGTTTAATTCAATTACCACGAAACAATTTACATCTCTTTCTATCTAACCGAGAAATGAGAACTCTGTCTCGCTCCCCCTGTAATCTGCTTGCGGTGACCCGAGGTAGTTAACATGTTGGCCATTGTTTCGGGGGCTATTGACCCGCAAGGATAAACTTGTCGGCTTAGAGCATTTGTCGTTGTAAGGCGCAGGATAAGATAGTTCTACGCCGACCTGAATTCTGTTAGGATTTCTGACAAAGATTCTGTCAAAGATTTATTACAAGTCTGGGAAAGCTACCAAGTCACGTCTTCCCACAATAATCCGAAGAGTTAGGCAGAAAAGTGTAATCCGATGCATACTTTTTCCATATTCATATTAATCCATATAAATAGGTCACACCATGAGACTTACATTGAAGGAAAACACTCCATATGTCAGAGAAGTAATTAACGGTGACGTCAGGTCAAGTTATAATTATATAGATGCCTTCTCGTTTTGAAACCCTATTGGGAAAGGCGTGAATATGAATATAAACAAAAGCTTTGTCCTCATTCGAAACGCCATATTTCAGATAAGACAATTATTTTAATACCACCCCATTTGAGGATTAGGCTCTGTTCGAATAAGGCCTCAGTAATCCCCGACAATGTATCTAAACTAGCCTTTAATTTCCCGACCGGACCGGAGGGTTGACCGCAAGATTTATAGATTTAATAGTCGCCAACCGCGGTCATGTAGACAATTTACTAGGGTTGTCCACCGCAAAATTAAAGCGGTCTTCTGCGGTTGGAGGGACAAGAATGGCAGCTGATGTTTGAGGTTATTGGTATTGCAAAGATTTATTTACTACAAAAATATTACTCGTCAACGCGCGAGCAATACCCCTGTTGTTGCGTATAAAGGCCCCACATGCTTGCTTGGGGATAAATTCACGATCTTGATCGAAAAAAAGAAAGAAATCATTATCGAAATTTCAGACTTTTAAAACTATAAATAATAATATATCCTCACGCCTTCCCACAAGAGTCCCCGAAGGGGTAGGCAGAGGTGTATAGGTAATACCCACACACCCACTTTCCGCCAGAGGTATATTAGGTGCCAACGTGACAGATGGCGAGTCCATCGCCGTTACTCAAGCACGACTATACATACGCCTTTGAATTTCTTCTTAGACGTATGCAGGTTTCCTCTCGATGTTGTCCTTCACCGTTTTAAACTATAAACTTTTAAAACTATATTTATGAATATGGGTTTATTCACTCTCATAGTTTAAATTGTGCTATCTCACTCTTGTTATTGTAAACTCTTGTACTTTGTCATGGGCAATTTTTGCTCGATTGTATTTACTCTGGATGGAGCATCTAATGCTAAAAGTATTCATTAAAATTATCCACGTAGTTAACTATCAAAATGGAATATAAAATACTCACGCCTTCCCACAAGAGTCCCTGAAGGAAGGGGTGAGCAGAGGTGTATAGATAGTACCCATACACCCACTTTTTATGCCAGAGATATATTTTATGTGCCCCGTGACAGATGGGGAGTACATCGCCGTTAATCAAGCACGACTAAACATACCCCATTGAATTTCTTCTCAGACGTACGCGGGTTTCCTCTCGATGTTTTCCTTCACCGTTCACGCTCGTGGTGTGACTAATCACTGTACTTAAGTTCAGAAAAACTCATTGGTACAGTCGGGATTCGAACTTGCGATCTTTGTGTCGCAGGCAACTGCTCGAACCCCTCGGCCACCACGGCTTACAATATTATATACATTAAATAAGTGAGAGACAACCATGATGCAATCAAATTAAGGAGAGGAAATGGCTGCATTATTAACGAGTATTTTGGGCTGTTTGAGCGAAGTTATCTTCCTGCCTGTAATGCATCTTGATAATTCAATCAACGAGGGCAAGCTGTAACGATATCGAGACTGGTAACCATTAAGCAGTTTTTTGTTCTATTGATTTTAGTCACATACGTAAGTAGTGGTCTTAAGTATGTGACTAGTCTTTCCGCTTCTGGATAACATACATAAAACTTCTTTGAATAAGAGTCCCAGTTTGGTCCCACTGATGGGACACCTGTTAATTCTGTACTTTAAAGATCAGTCAAATAACCTTCTCACTTGTGGTTTTATGTCTGGTTATAATGAGTTCTGCGGGGAGTTTAGTTAAAACTGATGTGTCATTATTTTGGCAGAAGGTTGAATCTGCTTTTCTTTATACTGTATAAGCAGAGGAAGATCGTTCCTAGATCCAATCCATCGGACACTCAAGAATGGCAACGTCAAAAGTGTTCAAAACCTGCGAGCATGTATGAAGAAACTGATGAATGTGGTAGAGGTCTGTATAAGTGTGGGTGAAACGTAATAGGTCTGTAAGACCAGAGACATCTGGCACGAGAGATTCATCTATGCCAACCTCATGAAGGCTTCGGCGCTATGATATGTATGTATGAATATTACACACTGCGCCAACGATAACTGTATTCTTTGAATTACGTGGCCAAATAACTCTGTGCCCCGGCGAACACACGTCAAAAGGTAGACGACTTATAAAATTAAATTAATATTTTAAATTTGCCACATTTAACAGTACTACTTAAATGATAAACTTTTTTATTAAGTAAACAATTCTTAAAGGCAGACTACTCTTTAAGTCTTACCCACGTATCCAGCAAACTACTTAAGTTACGAATCTAGTGCCGTCCACATAACGTAACCAATTTAGGGTTGCGAACGCTGGGACAGTCGGAATCACGGGACTGAATTACAGGGCAGCCTGAGCTAGGATTTGCTGCGGGATTGCGAGGTAAGTTAGGAGAGATCTTGCGGCCAGCGTGGGATTCAAGGATTGTACGGGTTGGCGGTTTACTTGTTGAATTTATGGAATAAGAAGATATATGTTAATAATAGCCGTGGAGCCGTGGTGGCCGAGTGGTTCAAGTAGTTGTCTGCGACACAAGGAAAGTTCGAATCCTGACTGTACCAATGTTTTTTTCTGAACTTAAGTACATTGATTAGTCACACCCAGAGCTTTACGGTGAAGGAAAACATTGAAAGGAAACCTGCATACATCTGAGAAGCAATTCAAAGGCGTATAGCTGTGGATAGCATCTGGCTCATATCTCTGGCGGAAAGTGAGTGTGTGGGTACTACCTATACACCTCTGCCTACCCCTACGGGGACCCTTATGGGAAGGCGTGATGATATATTATATGTTATTAATATCTTGGAACCAAATGAAAATATTCTGCTTATTAAAGCATCGAAGCATTTGGGAGCGACAGACTCCCTATCTTCCGCTTCGGAAAGAGTTACTACACATCTCTGCCTACCTCTTTGGTCTTTGGCTTAGAGACACTTGTTGGGATGTTGTGAGGATATGTGCAATACGTGATGGACGGCAAGTACATCTCCGTTTCTCAAGGACGACTTTACATATTTCTTAGTATTTTATCTCAAATTATTATTATCATCAAACAATTGGTGTTTCCATCCTTGTCATTTATCGGAGGTACTAGTATTTTTTGGAACACCATATTTTAGGCTTTGTAAATACTCACCACGATAGCAAATCCTTTAACGTGATCAGAGAACCTAATCACGATTAAAACTAATATCATTTCCATACAAATAGGTTGGTTTTTCGAACTTGATCTCCGTTATGGTTCTATTACAGTGTCAGGGGATTTGTAGGGGATTAACCCGATGGTTTAGGAAATGATCCGTTGGTTTAGGTGACATGTTTAAATATTTAACTTAATTGTATAGTCGTGCTTGAGAACTACGGATTCGTCATCTGACATGTCATACCTAAATAATTATGCAGCGAAATGTTTGTTGTTATACCTCTGCCTACCCCCTTCTGGGAGACTCATGCCGATTTCACACCTACTGAAGATTGACTGGTAGAAAATGCTTCCGGTGTTTAGTTCGCCGGTAGGATAAAATAAGCAGTTTAATAAAATACATTTAAATAAAAATAAAATAAAATACATAGGTATCTCGCTCAGAGAATCAGCATTGCTATCCAGCGTGGCAATGCTGCTAGTCTTCTTGGCACGTTGCCTCGGGATACCGATTTGGGACAAATATTTTATCTGTAAGTAGTTAGTTTCAACTGTCCTTGTAAATATTATTAATTGTTGTTATTGTAAATAAATAATAAAGGAAAAAAAATTTGACCAACTTTTTTTATATACATTTATTTTTCATTTGTTCCCTTGTGTTCAAATTTAAATATAGCTTTTTATATATATATTTTTGAAATTTCATTTATTACTTAAATTTAATCAAAATTAAAATGTTTACAAATTAATGTCTGAGCCTGAAATAAAAAAAATACGTACAACGCAATGGAGCAGTACAGTACAGTAGCTGCTATTGAATACAGTCCACAAATAAGTCACAGTACAATTATAATACAAATAGGGCAACAGCACGTGATATAAATAAATGGGGCTATACAATTTCGAGCCACATATAGAAGAGTAGTTTAACAGTAAAAAATATATACTCCCTCGAGAACGAGGTCAGTAAAAATGTGTCTGTGTAAAGCGCCATTTCTATGTAAATGTTATTGAGGCGTCCGCTTAATCCAGCTTTCCGCTTTGAACGAGCGTGTTTCTGCTTTAAACTGGATTAGGGGTGGCGAGGTATTCATTTCAGTTTGGTTGTTTTCAAAATATTAATGCAGGGGTATTACGTACTAAGGATTAGGTTATTAACTTCGTGTACTGTTTATTACGTGTTACAATGACTACAATATTTTATGTTGTCACGTGACTTAACTAAGTGTCATGAAAAATAATTTTGTTAGGTAGTAAATGCCAAAATGCACAATTTTGTGCCGTGGTGGCTTTTTGGTTCGAGTAGTTGCCTGCGACGCTAAGATCGCACGTTCGAATCCTGACTAGGTACCTATGAGTTTTTCTGAACTTAAGTACAGTGAATAGTCACACTACGAGCTTTACGGTGAAGGAAAAAATCGAGAGGAAACCTACATTCGTCTGAGAAGCAATTCATGAGCGTATGTATAGTGGTGCTTGAGTTACGGCGATGGACTCGCCATTTGTCGTGGTGACGGGGTGACGGGATTTGAACGTGAAATCTTTGTGCTGCGAGAGGTAGAGGTAGGCGACTACTCGAACCACTCGGCCACCACGGCTATATATATACCTATCAAAAATATATTTTACAAGACATAATTTCAAAGTAATGAGAATATCAATCTTCAAGCTTCCTGACTTATATTTTCAAAAATCTGCCAGCCCTGAATTTGACTAGATTTTCAGTACAGATTCAATGTTTATCTAATAGTTTGGCGAGTCCAATCTTTGTTAACGTTTATACAAACGACTTATTTTGTGCAAGTTACGACTGCTACCTAAGCTTAACATAAGGAAATATTGTTATTTTATTTTCAGGCTATCATTCAAATAGAAGATGCCTTGTATACAGAAGATTTCTTTACTGAACCTGACTCTGTATCTCTTTTGCTCGCATTTCCGAAGTGGATCAATGAAAGTCCAGGTAGACAGACTTTTTTTTCGAGGGGAAACCTTCTATTGATTCCCGACCGTCCTAGGGGGGACGAACAATGTGAGAAATCTCACATAACCTTACTAAAACCCCCCGGCGGTCGTCCTCTGTAAATATAGGGGGCTCTGTGATCTCCTGAGGAACCCATCATTGCCCTCCTGCTGCCTGAGCTCATCCCAGCGTCACTTAACTTCGCCCTAGTACCCTCGCTGTGCCATCGGAAGCACGAGCCACGTCGCGCTCCTACCGGCCCTGGGCCCGCGTTGTGTGACAGCCAGGGCCCCACCCTAACTATCCGCAAACCCCTTTTAATTTACCTATAACGATAGACAGGGGATACCATAGCCAAAATTCTTAAGCTGGCTATTGGGCGGAGGTAGACAGTCCTGGTCTAGCATGACGCTGCTAACGTGTATATGGGGACCTGAATATTGTCCAGCTTTTGATCAGTGTCGGTACTAGTTCCATTTTATCTAGGCGACTGTACGAGTAATGTGGAAGTAGCACCATTGATACAGAACACAAACTATACATATAGAGTTGGTAGGCAGAGGTTTATACACCTCAGCCTACCAATCAATCAACTCTCGTCGGTGGTTAGAACGTGACAGACGGCGAGTTCATCGTCGTTGCCCAAGCACTATCTATAATAATAATAAATACCTAGGACAAATCCACACAAATTGACCTAGTCCCAAAGTAAGCAAAGCTTGTGTTATGGTAACAAGACAACGATATATTTACTTATATAGATAGATATATACATAAATACATAGGACATCCAAGACTAAGGTACAAATATTCGTGTTCATCACACAAATATCAGCGGGATTCGAACCCGCGACCTCAAGTTTCGCAGTCAGGAGCTCTAACCACTAGACCAGACGGTCGTCGATTTATCTATCTATATATTCATACCTGCTCATCACGTCTTTAAATTTCTTTAAAACCGTATGCGGACTTCCTTTATTTATTTTCCTAACTGTTAAGATCGCGATTTGATTAATCACTGTTCACAAAAAAATCTTTGGCACAGTCTTGATCATGAAATCTTTGCGTAAAAGGCGACTACTCAAGCCACCTGACCTCTACGGCTATACATAGCCTAAAAACTTAACCTTATAAAAGTAATATTACCCATCCGATTTATATAATTAATATCGATAGTTAAGATAAGATGTATGTAATATGTATATAAGCGAAAGAGGTATGTAAGTCTAGAGAGAACTGGCGCTCTATACTCTCTGCCTACCCCGTTAGGGACTTGGCGTGATGATTTGATGATGATGATGAAGATAAGATGCCAATTAAACGTGATATAGAATCATTTCACGCATCCAATGCATACCACAAAAACTTTTTACTAAAGTGTAATTTAAAATTCCTTGTATGGCATATCTCGACGACAATCGATATTTTATTCAATTCTAACGATTTCAATTTTATCTCGATGCGAAGCCTATTCGATATCTGATTTCGAATGCCGTGTTGATATCAACACGGTTGGAATACCAAAAAGATTCGCTGCACTCACGTCGCAAGGTTCCAATTTGCAACCACACGTGAGAATGATGCAACTTTGTCACCTTAATAATAACTTGCACATCTACCGCTAATCAATATTAAACTCTATATTTGCTCTAATACAGTCCAATTTTCTCTGAGGTCTAAGTGCGTTAAAGCCCTTTACAGTTACGAAAGTTAAGTCGGAGGTTAGTGTTGGTACAATTCCCTATTATCGATAAAGATAACGCTGTTCCAAGGCGGTTATTCGATCGTAAAAGGTTCTATTAAGTTGTTTCTACACGCCTGTCCTTGCTAATCTTACTTTCATCAGGGAAAGTATATGGGTAGACGTGCTTTACCGAATACAATAAATTGTACTATTAGCCACTCGCCAATAATTATTTTTTCATTTATGATACATAAACTTGCCAGCCAGTGCCAATGCGCTTATATATTTTACTACCAATTCAAAACTCACAGTCACACTACGAGCGTTACGGTGAAGGAAAACATCGTGAGAAAACCTGCATACGTCTGAGAGAAAATTCAACGGCGAATGTATAGTTGTGCTTGAGAAATGGCGATGGACTCGCCAACTGTCACGTTGGTGTTTAAAAATTATCTTCTCAGACGTATGCAGGTCTCGTCTCGATGTTTTACTTCAACGTAAAGCTCGTGGTGTGACTAATCACTGTACTTAAGTTTAGAAAAACTCATTGGTGCAGTCGGGATTTTAACTTGCGATCTTTGTGTCGCAGGCTATTGCCAATTATGAGCTATTAATTAGCCGTCCTTCGTAGTGATCGCAATTTAGAGAAAGTCGCTGTCTCTAATGCTTTGGACAGATCCCGAGCATACGTCACGTGAAACTTCAGCGTTACTAAGTGGTAACTAACGTAGGGAGGGCAGACGCGAAATATTTGCCCGCAACGCGTTTCATTTATCGCGCGAATAAATCGCACACAGAGCTCATTCGTTACAGCCAACTACCCTCGCGCCTCCCCACATGCCCACTTTCCACTTGTCCCCGAACGGGTACACAGAGATGCAATAGCAGCTTTTTCAACGCAGATATCTAATTAGATGCCAACGTGACAGGCGACGAGTCTATTGCAGAATTTTAGAACTGTCCATGCCACATACGGATAGTCAAGTTGTAAAGTTGTGTAACTGGATGCAAAGACATCGTCATAAGAACTCGAGATGAGACAAACAAACAAAAGAAATCTGATATCGTTTTTAACAGAAGCAAAAGAGATGTTTTATTGACGACAGACTTTGATATTTCACAATACGTGTACAGAAGACATAAAAACTTTGAAAAGCATACAGCATATAGACGTGATTTTATACAATGATTCATGGAGAGAGAGTAGAGCGTTAGGTCAAGAGCAAAATACCTCTTTCGCTTCATCCACATTCATTCAGTATCTGACCCTTCGTCTTCTGGAACGCTTCCTGACAGGCATGAAGACATACAACATTCCTTATTTATTTAATTATTCTCAACTCTTACATCTGACCTTACAGGCCTAAAGCCAAAGCTATAGATAATATTTTTTTATGTATAAGAAATCATAGAAATTGCCTCTGCTCGCAATTGAAAATACATGATAATAGTATCACCACACGCTATCCCACCAGGATCCTCGAAGTGATGGGCAGAGTGCAGTATGTCAATTTTCGCCGAAGATATATTTTAGAGGCCAACGTGACAAATGGCGAGCCCATCGGTTTCTCAAGCACGGATATACGTACGTCTTTGACTTTTCGCTTAGATATATACAGTTCTCGTCTCGATATTTTTCTTCACGGTTAAGCTCGTTGTGTGACTAATCACTGTATTTAAATTCAGAAATGCTTATTGGTAGTCCGGATTCGAACTTACAATCTTTGTATTGCAGTCTCACTGGAACCACTCAGCCCTTCCCTTAATTAAAAAAGATTGTTATTTCACCGAGTCATGTCTTAACTACTACTATAACATGAAACTCTCCCATTATAACTTCACTGCCATTAAGGTAAGCAAGACAAAGGGCGGAAGGCTAGGAGCAAGCGAGGCACATCCTGTATACACAGCAGTCAGCATTATTTTTATTTACGACTACCTGCTGGATGCTACATTCACTTTGTGGAAAACAGACAGTAGCATGTAAATGTCCTATGTGACACAAATACTACCTCAATAAAATCCCCTCGGTGGCCATCCTCTGTCCTCAGAGCCTCCTAACACAGGACTATAAGCCGAAAAAGAGAACCTGGTCACTAGATTAAGAAACATCTTGGTTACAGATTGTTATAATTATCTTGTTTTATGTATGCTTTGTATAGTAAGCAGCGACCTATGGGCCTGGGCCTACGTTGTTCCCCCATACTTGGGTACTATTGCTGTAACGAAAAAAATATTATTATTGTATATGCCTAATGATTTGAAAAGAGTAACCATGGAGTTTCTTGCCGGTTCTTCTCCATGGAAGCGACCAACCCGAACCGTGCTTCTTTTTCGACGTTTTATAAGTGCCCATCTGGGCCTATGTGAAATAAAAAGATTTTGATTTTGACGGAATAAAACGTGTTAGCATATAGGATAGCTTTAGGTTCTCCTGTTAGTTCCCTCCTGCATTTTGCCTAAGCGCGGCCCATAAGTAACTAACTTTGCCCCTAGCACCCTTTATTCTAAATATCCGCCTTTGGTCAATATCAATAAAACATATTTTTAACCGCCGATAAGAGCCGTGGTGGCCGAGTGGTTCGAGCAGTTGCCTGCGACGCAAAGGTCGCAAGTTCGAATCCCGACTGTACCAATGAGTTTTTCTGAACTTAAGTACAGTGATTAGTCACACCACGAGCTTTACGGTGAAGGAAAACATCGAGAGGAAACCTGCATACGTCTGAGAAGCAATTCAAAGGCGTATGTATAGTCGTGCTTGAGTAACGGCGATGGACTCGCCATCTGTCACGTTGGCACCCTAATATACCTCTGGCGGAAAGTGGGTGTGTGGGTATTACCTATACACCTCTGCCTACCCCTTCGGGGACCCTTGTGGGATGGCGTGAGGATATATTATTATATATATTTTTAACGTCACAACCGCTTGAGATTATTATACTTCGCGCATCTTTTCTTGTTGCGTCAAAGCAGGGCTGTTATTTTTGACTTCAAAATTCCTCTGCTTAAGTTAAAAGTTCCAGGAATAGTTTGCACGCAACTTAGGGTGAAACACGACCAAGTAAAAAACAACATGGCCGACATAAAACACGTTTTATTGCGGTGATCAATAATATTTTATGGGTACCATTCAATAACATGTAGAACGCGGGTTGCTCAAGCGAATAAAGCAACAATTACTGCGCACGATACATAAATAACATTTACGCCAAAACAGTGAGCTGGAACCGTCCCCCTACCGACTATAAAATGGCTACACGCGTTTATCTCAGCCGTTTTCTCAATAAACAAACCGAAGCAGCGAACGGATAAGTCGAAAGACTCGCATATATCTCGCGGGCAATAAAATAAATCCGACTCGCCTCCATAATAACATTCAGAGAGCTGAATTATTTTCTAATCCGCCGGCGGGAAGCTAATAGTTCGCACGTGTCGGCGTTCCTACGTGAGTTACTGGTGAAAACATCCCAAGAAAAACATGAATTTCCTGTGGAACGCCCGCCGGTAATGCTTCCTTAATGCGGACACCTTAATAATTGTCAAATAAATTTGGTGGTAAAGCCGGGCTGGAAAAAGAGCTGCATTAGGGGGCGTAATGACGTCGTAAAGTTGCGAGGTGATGTCTCGCTGACAGCGCTTGCCGACTCACTCGGGTTAACCTATGCGCTCCGGGGCTCCGCAATCCTAGCCGGTTTTATTGCTTACCTACATCATTATAACTTGTTACTTACGCCTCTCTCTTCTTCATTCACATTCATCAGTCTCTTCATACATGTTTCGAGTACTGTTGATGTTCTACTGTTGATGTACTCTGAGTATTCGATTCGATCTGGACAGTTGAAACGTGATCTTTCTCCGTCTCTTCTGCCATATACTTTCGCATTGTAAGTCTGTTTCGACAATTAATTGTATAAAATGTTAGACATAAGATGGACACTTTAATCTCTATACGAATATTTATATACCTTCCTACATCTCTTCAGGTATTCCAATATTCTTATTATTAGATGACGTGAGAGAGAGTTTGCCGTTTTCTTAACAAGAATTTTCCGCGTTAGTTTAATCGGTGTCCTTAGTTCCAAATTCTTATTGGAGCTGCGATACCAAGGATATAACCTGCTCTGCGTTGTACAGTACCTATAGTTTTCCAATATACATATTAGATCCTTTTTTTCAATAACAGTGCCGAACTGCAGTAATTCAACGACATTTAGCTAACCTCAGTATTTTCATTTAGAAATATATTACGTTGAAATTGAATTAAGCTATGAGGACTTGGACATAAATCTCACAACCCTTTCATGTATTATAAAACGTACGCAGAGTGCGACCGCGCCAAAATTTCACATCTCACGGCTGACACAAGACATAAATAACGACTCATATTTTCACGCCATTTCAACTCTGCCCTCCACAAAGGAATGCACGTCTGTTTGGATTAATGTACCTTCATACATTTATACCCGGCTCTCGCGCTCAACAACCTGAACACCAGGGACGTTATCGCCGTTTCAGCCCGCCTTTGATCAACAAAAATGAGACCTGCTACTATTGGAGTAGAGTTCAGTTTCAGTTGGATCACTTCGGTCGTTTAGGGCATGGGAAAGTTTGAAAGGTGATGAATTTTCCAGCAAACTTCTTCCCGTGTCTATCCGAGCACTTTGTAAGATAAAAATGTGGACGCGAAAGAGCATAGATCAAGAGTGTGGCTCGCTCGCAGACAACCGACAAAAAGTGCTTGCGAATCAGACACCTGCTATTTAACTTCAAGACTTTGTTAATACTTCACTTGACTGTAATGTGACACGAGAATGACATTAACTCCGTTATTTAATTAGGTATCGTTCTGAACCTGGTTCTTTTACATTAAAGCCTTTAATGTTCCATTTGAATGAAAGTATATGTAAAAATGTTGGTTTTTAACGGAAATGGATGTTAATGGATTGGTCAGTATTAATAAGATCTCTGTTATTAATTAAGATGTATGAAATAACAGACAAAGAAGTTGTTACATATAATTTTTTCACATACCTATATAAATAAATAAATAAATATATTTATGAAAAAAAAACCTCCCGAAACAATTCCTTTTGCATTAAAATGTTCAACAACAAATTTGTAAATTAATATAAACCAGTTTGCCACCAGCATACAATGAGTTCTGTTCTTTTGTCGATATCCAATGTCAGTTCTGAGCATATCAAAGTCTACACGCCGCCTTACCCAGCTTGGTATAGCTTACGGCTGTCCTCCGGTTTCGTGTTGAGTTTTAAATTGAATAAGATATAAATCTTGTCAGTTTTTAAGGCCGTATTGACGCCACATCAAGACGTCTGGTTTATGTCCATTTTATGTTGAAGTTATACTCAAGTGTCGACGTTAATCAAACGGCATATATTGGTATTTTTATAATCGGAAAGTAAGGCTTAGTTTGTAGGCTTAGCTTCGTGATTCAATTGAAAAATAGTCCGAGTAGGCATTGCGTTTCACATTACTTTACTCCACTAACTGTACATGTACGGAAGAAATGAGATAAATCTGGATATCTTAGAGAATGGCTGACCCTCTGTCTACCGTATGAAGAACTTGGCGAGATGTTTTTTTTTTAATTTACATAAAAAGAACATCTAAATACGAAACCTACAAAATACATTCGTAATGCCTATTGTTGTTGTAAACTGTGTCGTACATACTCATCTTCGGATAGAGCTCCAGGTAGTAGTAGAAACTAATCCCAAGAGAATATGCAATTAGCTGAATTTAAGGTCATAGCCTTAGTCACGAACAGTCCCATATTCCCCGAACACCCTTTTACCCTATTAGAACTAACCATTAACCCAATTAAAAAATAATTATGGGATATGGCTAGGCTAGGCTTCAGTCACACACGAGAAATAGGACCTACTCCACGGCTGCAAGATGGAGGATAAGTCGGAATTAACGGAGTATGTAACATTTAGATTATCAAATTTTGCACAAAAATAGCAGTTGCTCAAAAACAAAATTAAAAATAGTATTCGTGGAATGGTGGTGTCCAAACACCACTATGATGTTACGTCAGTAGATCGTCAGTGGTTTTTAAGTTTTGATATCTTATATATTTTCGAAGTTTCGTTCTTTATAAACTGTTATGAAAATCTCCTTATGTCGGTGTGTCGGTGATTTAAGTTTTGCATCAGACAAGTTCAACTACCGTAAGAGCAGTTCAAATAAATAAAATTTTATTATTTTCAGCATCAAAACTATTCATGCCAATATATTTGGTGACGTCTGTCTCAGAAAGCAGAGAAGAAAGCGTCAGAAATTGCTCATCATCGAATTACTTTACGATTTCGCCAGAAATACTACGCTCCATGGCCTTAGGAATATAATTGACACAAAACTAAGCATAATTGAAAGGTTTGTATGATATAACCTGAAATAATTAAATTGCATGAGATTTTTTTATTTTAAGTAGTATTGATGAACCAACCACGAGAATAAAATTTACCTAATAAATCTAATTCGTTTTGGCAAATCATAATTCCCTCTCATGTTTATGTCGGGTTGTTATCACCTGCCTGTTGTTCATGCTTCATCGGTTTTTTTTTGTTATTAGTAGAATTAGATAGGGTATCTTTTGATCTGTGGTGTAAGCAGAATTTGCCAATAATTTCGGTAAAAACGTAATTCACTCTTTAACTTCATGTAGTATACACGAAGTTTTTATTTTAAATTCCTCAGAATATTCTGGCTGGTGACATTCGTTATGAGCGTGGGCATGTGCTTTTACTTAATGAGCAACGTTTATGTGAAGTGGCGCACCAGCCCTGTCATCGTCACTGTTAGTGAACAGCTAGTACCCGCAGGAAAGGTCAGTTAATTTATGTTCTTCTTAAAACCCAATATGGTTCAAAAGATATTTGCTATAGACTGCCATCCGTGAGCTACAGATAATGTCAAAATTCTGATTGTTAATGATAATGTAAAACTGAAATTTTCCAGGTACCTTTTCCATCGGTTACAATTTGCCCACAAAGCAAGTGTAATTGGAACAAGTACAATTACACATCGGAATACGAACATAGGAAAAATGATTCTTTAACCTTGTAAGTATGAAGCTTTCTTAATGAGTATGTATACTAATGAAGCCTTTATAGCTCTATGATATAATGTTAATTTGATAGGTGATTAAGTTCCGAATCTACCAATCCATTACTGCGATCACAGAGTTCTTCTGAACTGTACAGAACTGTTCTGAACAGCACACCATGGACATTATGGTCATGGAAGATATAAAAACAATCCCCGGAGAGATATTGACATACTGGCCATCAATCTCGTTGGCTTCGAAACTTTCATCATTTGAGATGGGTCATATCGAAGACGCAGCATTCCTAGTACGACATATTATAATCAGCATCCTTATCCCGCGCATTAGTAGTTCTTTAATGATTGTTGTGATAATGTCAAGCTTAATTAAAAACGTTTATTTTCCAGATCTCGAGCAATTCGATATGAAGACGTCAGTTTGGTCTGCAAATTTGGCGCTGGCCCAGCCCTTGACCGTACTGAAGCAAATGTATCTCAGGTGGAAACAATTTTGGAGGTAATTCATAAAGTCAGTGATATAAATTATAAATCGGGCTTAGAAAGTAACGCATTTTTATAGTGATCTTTCCCACCACGAGCTTTACGATGAAGGTAAACATCGTGACGAACATTCGTTTGAAAATAAATTCAACGATGTAGGTATGCAAAGTTCTCTCAGAGAACGCTGCGGCAATTGTCATATTAGCACCTAAATATTTCTTCAGCAAAATTTGTTGCGTGTTAAAAATAACTGTCTACCCATATTTTGTGGAAAAATATAATGAAAATGGAATTGAATGACACTGGCACAGGGATTATTAAATTATATTATATTTTTTTTGTTACATATATTCAATATATATAAAAAAACAATGAAATCAAATCTTACACGGGTGAAATCGCGTGGCACAGCTAGTGCGCATGCATAGGCCTTCAAAGTGTTCATACATATTGGTGTGGCACAGGTCGCGATACGAGATTTTATGAAGATCTGTGTATGGCGTATGGTAAGAGTAAATTGCAAAGATCTATTCAAGATGGTCCTGACACAAGAAGGTGTTTGCTACAATATGAATGGACTGGCTGCCAGCGAAATGTTCCGGATGGATAAGTATGGTCGCATTACGTTATTGTCAGCCAATCTCTTTGCCCATTCTTCCGGGCTTCACGTTACTTGGATGATTTCAGGATGATATACGGTCCTTAATAAATTGAAAATTAGTCGTAGATGGATCCAAAATTCGCAATTTTGGGAAAATCATTGCCCTTTAGTTTTGCTTGCTTTTGTTTTGGTGCTGTAATCTTGTACTTAAATAAATTACACACACATGTATGCTATGTCTGATTTTTCTCATTGTTCGTACGAACTAGTATCCCTATTCATAGTAAACCTCACTACAGGCATACAGTTAGGTACTACACACGTCATCGTAATCGCGTCATTGGGGAATAGGAATGGGCGTTTTTTCCAATCTTAATCCAAAAGTAAGCCATTGAAGGTTATAACAAGTGAGAAGAGAGATTGGTCAAGTGTCTCATAGCTGATACATCAATAAATAAAATTTGACCTTCTGAGTTTCATCAAAGTTTAAATCATGTCATAGCATCCAGCAGGAGTATAATTATTCGTTAGCTGATCAGCCCTCCAAAGGCTGGTCCATTGACAAAGGGTACAGCGAATTCAACGTCGACTCCTACCCTAAACGTGGAAGAGTAAGTATTTTTTACACTGCTTAATTAGTATCACCTCTTGATGACAATAATTTTAAACTCTGGCTTTCTCACTTAAACGAATAACTTGGCTAGGATACATTAAGTTACATCTACATACATGCATACATACATATCATCGAGCCAAGTCCCTAACGGGGTAGGCAGAGACTATAGAGCGCCAGTTCTCTCTAGACTTACATACCGCTTTCGCTTCATCCACATTCATTAGTCTCTTCATACATGCACGTCGGTTTCGAGTACTCTTAACGTTCCAGTCCTTGAGAGTCCGATCAATTTGAACCAGGTAGTGTAGAACGTGGCCTTCCTCTGCCTCTTCTTGCACACACTTTTGCTTTGTATATCTGTTTCGTCAATCTTTCTTCACTCTTTCTTTATTCACACACTAGAAAGGATGAGTGAAGAAAGTGAAGTTACATCTAAGGAATGAATTAGCTTAGAAATTGTAACAAGCGTCATTCATGTTGAGCTTACGGTTTCGTTCGTTTATGGTTTTATTTTCTTTCGCTTTCTTGACCTTTAGGATACTGACGGGTTCAAAGATTTGATGGTATTTCAGGATAGCGGCGGAAGCGTTGACTTAACTATCCTTCTAGTAGAAAACTTTAAAATGGCTGACAAATTATGTAGAAGTTACAATGCTGGATACAAGGTACTGATATTATTTTTTCATTTTGTTATTATCAAAAGCCCGTGAAAACCATCCAATATGCATTAATATAGAAAATGAGTTAGAAATCCTAGCTATGTGCCATAAATGTTTGACTAATTTTGCCATTGTAATTGCCATCGTTTAATTCAATGCCTGCCTCAAGATTATTTTGAGGTTTGGATGGAAATAGTGGTTGCAGGGTTCAACGGGATCTTTTGCCTTTAATAATTTAGTTTTATGTGTGTAAAAGTTTTACAAATGCTATCGCTTCAAGATAAAACATTACCCAACTTCGTGATAAGGTTTCCTAAATTCCTCATCTAGGCTTTTACAATGCTTGCCAAAAGGAGACTTAAAGATATTCTAACCGCAAAAAAATTTTTGGTTTTGCTGACACCTATGACACCCACCGGCTACGACAATGATCAAGCAAGCCGTAACCTTGCCAAAAAACTCTAAATATGGTTTCAGATATACCTGCAACATCCAGCTGATATGCCACAATCCTCAATGTACTATTACTCCATTCTGCCATCGCAAATGACTGCACTAGCTATGAACATGGACATACTAAACACATCTAAACATTTAATGCATTACCCACCGGAAACGTTCGTATGATATTATTGTTATAACGGATCATTATTAAGTAAACCATTATTAATATTTGACTCACTGTCTAAATCATATTTAATAAGATTCACAAAGCAATTGGTGTGAATAAGGGTTTGACTGTATGTATGTAGAAAGGTGTGTTACATTGGCTTGAACTTACGGAAAGGTTGAGCGGAGAAAGTCTGACAAATAGAAACAAAATGTCTGGAAGACATAAGATTACATCGAGAGGAAACCTGCATACGTCTGAGAAGAAATTCAAAAGGCGTATGTAATAGTCGCGCTTGAGTAACGGCGATGGACTCGCCATCTGTCAAGTCGATCGAAAGCTTGAGGTTTCGAGTACAAGATTTAAGCTTTAGTTAGGACGTGCCTGTCCCGTGAACAACTCGGCGTTCTGATATAAACTATCGATGTTTTGTGCTACATTTACAGACGTCAATGCTACTTCCGAGGGGACAGACCCCTGCGATATTTCCAAATATATACAGCTTCCAACTGCAGGATTGAGTGTCTGTCCAACTTCACCTACAAGATGTGCGGTTGTGTGTGGTTCTACATGCCACGTATGTTAATGTTATCATTATCGTAGTTGTGATATTATTGAATTATTTGTCAACATGAGTTAAGTTCTTGAGCTGGGTAGTAGACGAGGGTTTTGGTTTTCCCGGGATGACAAAATCATTACAACCTCATTATATCGGATCAAGGCAACATGTACCAATAAATTATCTATCTGTGTTGATAGGCTAACTTCAACATTTTCAGACAACGACAGTTCAGAATTGTGTACTCTTAGGGATCAAAGCTGTTCATATCGAGCTGAAGGTGAGTAGACCTTCCATTATTTTACCAACCAAATAACACTCGATACATTACTGAATAACAATTTTCCAGGCGATAATTTATTTGTGATTATGATGTTTCAGAAAAATTTGCTAACGAGGAGCTTAAGTTAACTAGTGGCATTGAAAACGAAGCTTGCCAGTGCCTGCCCTCTTGTGACAGCGTGGAATATGACGCAGAAGTACTCAAGACTTCGTTTAATGCTAAAGGAGCCCTTCAAATATTAAACCAGGATGGCGATTATTCCGAGTTGGTAGTTTTTGAAACAAGCACCATAAAAAACTTTGTTTTGGTGATGGCGAAAAAGGGACCAAGTTATCTGTACCAAAGATTATCACACCATGCATAGGCAATTTTTTTCGTCCTGGCTAAAAACTAAAACCTCTGCCAAAGAGTTTAGGGCCCTGAATAATTTAGATTAATATTGTCCCAACGTATCGGTTTAGATGAACATAGCCAAAAATTTTATCAAAACTCAATAATCCAAATCAAATTGTTACTCGTTGTACAGGAGAGAATTTTCAAAAGTACAGTTGTACTTCAAGAAGCCCCGCTATGTGTCGATGCGTCGCTCGGAGCTGTTCGGTGTGACTGACTTCCTCGCCAACTGCGGCGGGCTGTTGGGCCTCTTCCTCGGGTTCTCCTTCCTCAGCCTCGTCGAGATATTCTACTACCTTACTTTAAGGTGTCCTTAATGTATTTTTAGTACGACATCACTATCCGTAAATGGAACACATAGGGAACCTAGTAAATTACTTAATACAACAGCATAAGTATCATTCCCGGGTTGTTGACCTCAGGAGAGTTGTTGCTAGCATTGAAAAGTCTGGTCTCCCTTCTGTCAGCACCATCATTTTGCATTGACTTGTGGAGTTCTGAAAACTATTCTAACTTCAAGGTGACGACACTAACTAGCATAACTCATTTGTCTGCGATCTTCTATTATTTGAACCGGAGATCTGGCTATAAATATCCGATGAAAGGGCTATTTTTAAACATCTGCCTAATTCTTTAGGAACATTTCAATATTGTTTTACTTTTGCAGGATTGGCTGTATTCTGAAGAAAGATCTGGAAGATGAAACGGCAGAAAAAAGTGCTAAGACGTTGAAGACAAAATAATTAATTGTTAATTAAACCTTCTTGACTTGGTGCTTATTAAAAAAAACATATAAATAATAATTGTTTTCCTTTATTACATTTTTAGTGTATCCCCGTTTTTGGTAAGCACCATTAATATAATATTTATATATATATAATATAATATTTATAATAAAAATAATATTAGCTATACTATATAATAATAATATCCTCACGCTTTCCCACAAGGGTCCCCGAAGGGGTAGGCAGAGGTGTTCAGGTAATACCCACACACCCACTTTCCGCCAGAGGTATATTAGGTGCCAACGTGACAGATGGCGAGTCCATCGTCGTTACGTTATTTGATTTACTAATACAGTGAATAGGTACCACAGTGTGTTTTATTATATATTTAGTACAACCATTTATATTCGAAAGCCTGAAATGAAAGCCTGTTTCCAGAAATACAGTGGTTTTCCATACCGTTACACTTTTAGCATAATATTAATGTTTCATTAGGCTTCCTTCGATGTAAAGCTGACAGTATGATCCTCAATGAACTTAAGTATGAAACCCTTTTTTATACCATTTATGGGGTAAATAAATACGTGGCCCTCCCGATGGTAAGCGGTTACCGCAGGCCTTAGATGCTTGCAACACCAAAAGTATCGCTCGTGGGTTGCCGACTCCAGGTAGTGTGTACTATTTATTGACTATGGCGTCAAAACAAGTATTTTCAGTAAAGAGTATCCTCAAGGTTCGGGCTTTTTGTTCAAGTTTCGAAGTAACAGAATTGGTCGTCATGTCATTTGTATAGGGTACGACACATGGGTTCCAATCACCTTTAGTAATTGATAAAAAAAGATCAGCCGCAAGACGGGAGCTGGCGATAACGCGGGCTCGTTTATAACGTTCATTACGATAACAGTCAAATGACGGCCGGTACTTCGTTACATTTTATCCGGTAGCTGATTGTGACGGCCGTTTTGAGTATCGTCAGTAGAAAATATAGTATTGTATAATTAAATTTTAATTTGGATTAAATTTTAATGAGCCCTGGTGTCCCAGTCCCGATTGTACCAATGAGATTTCTAAACTTAATCACATATATTCACACGAGGTTTACGGTCGAACATTGAAAAAATCCTGCATACGTTTGAGAACGAATAAAAAGGCGTACGTGTAGTCGTACGCCTGTAGTTGTAGCTGGAGGAGACCAGTAGTTGTGCTGGAGCAACGGCGATGGCTTACCATCACGGTGGTACTAAAAATATCCCTGGCTGAGAGTGGGTATGTGGGTATTACCTACACACCTATGTCTACCCCGTTAAGGAGTCGGCGTAATGATATGTATGTATATCAAAAAAATGTCGACACGCACCAAAATAATTTCATTCAGCAAACAGAGAGTGTTACTACACATAGAGATGTGTAGTAACTAAAAAGGGTGGGCAGAGGCCCACCCTTTCGAGGTCCATTTTACCACAGCGTGAACACCTATATAAAAAATAAAAATATCAGACTTATCAGTAATTGCTTGGCTTATATGCTTAAATCAAAATGATATATTTACAAATAAATACGTTAGACTGTACGCTATGTAGTATGTAGTGTGTACATACTACATAGCGTACTATACAAACTGACAAATACGGCTCCTGCGTTACTGACTGTACTTACTTAGCGGCATCAACGCTAATAACGGAAGATTGAGCGGACCGGTTGCAGTTACTAAATGATATATTTTTGACAGCCCGAGATATGAGAGATACAGTGACGGCGGCCAATCTACCCACAATGGCACATGATATAACGATTGTACGCCGCAGCTAATGAAACAATAAACGTTATAGCAAACCATTTATAAACCGTTTATAGCAAAGCATTTCCACGCTGGATAGCAATGCTGAGATATTTAAGTATTTTGTTCCAGCATTCTGTCGCGAGAAGCTAGCTACATAAGTCACTACATTTTGTCATAGAACATTACTTGTCATACCTACTCCATATAATATATTATACATTATACAATTTAATTCATTGGGTCGTTTTTTTCTGGAATTAAACATATACTGTGTTAATCCTGCCAATAGTCTACATCTGCTAAATTTCATCCAATTAAGTTCTGCCATTCTGGCGTAAATGAGTAACGAACATTCGCATTTATAATATTAGTATGTACTACCTCTGACTTTCCCTTCAGGGACCTCGTGAAGGCGTTTAGATAAAGAACAACATTTTGTTTCTCAAACTTTGCTTTTATTAAATTACGGTTCAGTCGTCATAAACAAGTTGAGCCTAAGGCAAGTACAAGTAGTAGCGTCATTAACAGATATATTGGCATTAACACATAAGTTCCATAACACATTGGCGAACATGTGCAGATAAGTAATACTTAAAGAAACACTCACAATAACATCAAAGCGGGTCGGCGCAGGAAGCACAAATCACTTATAAGTCGATGCGGTATCGTTTCAGCCTGCTTTGTTGCCACTCGAGATAACTTGAGTATGTAACATATATACATGTTATGAGTAATAATAATGAGTGGTTCTAACAGTAGCCACCAACACAAATTTCAGGTTTAAATCCCGACCGTACCAAGGAGTTTTTCTGAACTTAAGCACAGCGAATAGTCACACCACGAGCTTTCCGTGAAGGAAGAGATGGAGAGGAAATTTTCACGATGGATAGCAATATTTATAAGTTAATAAATTTGAAAAGAAATTCAAAGACGTAAGTATAGTCGTGTTTGAGTAGGAACGGCGATGGACTCGCCACTCCTACTATATCAACTTCATAACTACGTACGTAGTTATGAAGTTGATATACTTACGTTGATATAACTACGTACGTAACGTATTTATATGCCTTCCTTTTACCTACCTCCGGTAATCAGACAACAAAAACCTACCTTACGTTACTTTGCCCGGTATGTTATTATGTTTACTGCGTGGTTTTTGCCTCAATTCAAGTTAAATTAATGCCAATCCCAAGACGATTGGACGGATGATGGATGGCCCCTAGTATTTTTGCTATAATGAGAGCTTTTGGCCAAAGGCTGATTATTTACACGCATATCTTGAGATGATTGTTGTACGTGGTAATTATTTATTAGATAGTACTTATCAAAAACAACTTTGCCACTTGACAGCATAATGATACTTGATTCACTTGTCAGCGTGTTACACTTCTATTAAACATTAAATTTTGTTATCTTTTCAAATAGCTATTTACGAAACTGCAATGCAATCTGCAATATTTGCAAAGCTACTGGGGTTGTACATGTAGAAAGGTTGACGTTCGAAAGATATATGATGCGAATTTGTTACGAAGTCAAGAATTTTTCAAGTAGTGGCAGAAGACCACGATCGGGAATGTCATGAGTACTTAAAATGAAAATAAGTGTCAAGTCAAGTAAGAAAATAAGTTAAAACGGAAGAACTAAAAATTTGTGCTGCAATTTGCTGAAGCAATTTTGATATTATAGGCTCCATCTTGGGTCCAGTTTTAGTTTATATTTTTTTAATACCTTGTTTATAATATTTATTTCCCAAAAGTCTGTCTATCGTTTACTACTTGTTGTACGAACACTGACTAAACTCATTAAAACGCCAGTCGAATATTTAGCTGTCACTCTGGTGGAGTGTTTACATAGGGCCAAGTACGTGGGCAAGTCGACTCGACTCCGGTAGCGAGCGCGTGTTTTGTTTGGCCTGCTGTGTAAACACAGTCGACTGCAAATGCATAATTGTGCGCTGCATTGTTGGTGGCTGTTGGCACTAGTGTTGGGAATTTTCGATGCTGTGTAACATCGATAGTAATTAAGATTTTTGTTTTTTTATAATTTTTATATAAGGTTTAATCTCAGTGGTTACGTCAATCACGTTGACTTTGTTAAATGCAGTGGTAAAGGCACATATTTAATTCAAAAGAGTTTTATCATTAAAAATTTAAGCCTTCTTGCTGAGTTTTATCATTAGAAAATTCAAGCCTTTTTGCCTGGAAATGCAAAAGATATGCAATATTGTAGGTATCTAAATGTCAGTGAAAGAATCTCCGTACGTTACATACCCACCGACACATACCATAAACAATGTTTTGTTATTTTTTAATACGAAAAAAATATATATATATATATATGTATTATGTTTTTTAATTTTACCGCACAATGCGAGACGAGGTTCCAAGGATATGAGCGAAATAGTTCTATTTTTAACACATACTATTAATAAATAGTTAATTAGTATTAATAAAGTTAGCTACTTATACATCTGACTGAGTTCCAATGATCGGCAATAGAACGAACATACCTAGTTCGTGCTATTTTACATGACTACTACGTAGGTCCCACAATGTGCGTAGTTCAATAAAAATCTAACACATCACATACATACATATCATCACGCCGAGTCCCTAACGGGGTAGGCAGAGAGTATAAAACGCCAGTTCTCTCTAGATTTACATACCTCTTTTGCTTCGTCCACATTAATCATGCATGCTCGTCGGTTTCGAGTACTCTTGACGTCTCCGTCCTTGAGCGTCCGATCGATTTGATCCAGGTACTTAGAGCGTGGTCTTCCTCTGCCTCTATAATAATTTATGTATAGTTATATTCTACTATATATTTCAGTAACATTGATCAAGTATCGACATCGTGACCACGTAACTGTCTAATCCGCGGGTGGCCGGCTACTGTTTGCCTTCGTCCTGCTTTACCTTCAATTTGAACGGTCCCCTAAAACTCAAGCAGATCTCAGAATTCAGACTCATAACCCTCTTTATTTTTTTATGAAATCTCAATATTATCATACCGACACGTAGTCAAAGAACGTTATTACTATGATATTTTAAATAAAGTTGTCTGTAGATGCTCCTAGTGGCCACATGGTTACAGTAGTATATCGAATAATCATTGCAGATTCGAACTCTGGTTTGTAGATATCCATAATTTTTTTTTTATACAACAAGAGTGGCAACAAGCATACGGCCCATCTGATGGGAAACGGTTACCGCAGCCTATTTACGCTCACGATACCGAAGTATCACTTGCGTGTTGCCACTCTGTGTTCGGAGAATTATAGTGTGTTGGCAGCATAATGGGTTTAATCCCTCTGCTTCCAACACAATGAAACAATCCTCCCCCCTCCCCAAGGAGCTCATTACTGGAAACCTTATTCATCGCGTAGGAACACAACACAAAAAAAATTGTTATTTGGCTACGGACTTCTATAAGGTGGAGGTCCTGCCCCAGTCGGGCAGCTCCGAATTCGAACAGGAAACCCGTTATGCCCTACCTCTCTCTAATTTTAACTGAGCAGTGATGTTTTCATGAGGAACACGTTGACACCTAACTAAATACATAATGTTGTACGCCTAGCGGTGTAACATAGCGAACCTAAACATATCAATATATAGGTTTGGTTAGGTTGTTAACAAAATAAATAATTTGAATTTGAATTCGACATAGGTGTTAGGGACAAGATGATGTTTTGTATGCCTACCCCTTCGGCACATTTCTGTACATTGTTATAATAATATATCCTCACGCCTTCCCACAAGGGTCCCCGAAGGGGTGGGCAGTCGGGTACAGTCGGGATTCGAACTTGCGATCTTTGTGTCGCAGGCAACTGCTCGAACCACTCGGCCACCACGGCTTTTTTAGGTGCCATCGTAACATATGGCGAGTCCATCGCCGTTACTCAAGTACGACTATGCATACACCTTATTTTTTTAATTATATACGTGTTGATATTATGTTGGCACCCATTACTATCTCTAACGATCAGAGGCCATTATTAAACCTCTGCTTACATCTCCGGGGTCTGTTGTAGTAATGCGTGAAGATATAATAAAGATAAAAATGTTTTGAAGTTTGCCACCGACAAATGTACCATACTATAAATTAAATAAATTTACGTCGTACGAATTTGTTTTTAAAATAAAACGCCTTAATTACGAATGTGTTCTGTAAAAATATTTAAACATCCGTTTGGCATTAAATGTGCGGCGTGACTCAGAGAATATACGTTTGACAGCTCTTGATACTGAAATGTGATGTTTCATTATGCGGAGTATTTTTGCGTTAATACATAACAACCGTTAACACAAAAAAGTCGTGGTCGAATCCCGTCTGTACCAATGAGTTTTTCTGAACTTAAGTACAGTGATTAGTCACACCACGAGCTTAACGGTGAAGGGAAACATCGAGAAGAAAAATACATACGTCTGAGAAGCAATTTCAAAGGCGCATGGATAGTCGTGTTTGAGTAACGGCGACGGACTCGCCATCTGTCACGTTGACACTTAAAATATAACTCTGGTGGAAAGTGGATGTGTGGGTACTACCTATACACCCCTGCCTACCCCTTCGGGGACCCCTGTGGGAAGGCGTGAGGATATATATATATATATTTATGTATATATTAATAGTTGTTATGTATATATATATATACATATATATATATACATAACAACTTTGATTCGTGTTGCAGTAATGGTTAAATGTACATACATTTTACAAGATATATTGTATATCATATAAGTATATATACACCCACTTGGTGGCCGAGTGGTTCGAGCAGCTGCCTGCGACGCAAAGGTCGCAAGTTCGAATCCCGACTGTACCAATGAGTTTTTTCTGAACTTAAGTACAGTGATTAGTCACACCACGAGCTTTACGGTGAAGGAAAACATCGAGAGGAAACCCGCATACGTCTGAGAAGAAATTCAAAGGCGTATGTATAGTCGTGCTTGAGTAACGGCGATGGACTCGCCATCTGTCACGTTGGCACCTAATACACCTCTGGCGGAATGTGGGTGTGTGGGTATTACCTATACACCTTCGTCTACCTTCGGGGACCCTTGTGGAAGGCGGAGGATATATTATTATTATTATTATATATTATTATTATATACAGACCTATACTATAAGAAAATGTATATTGGGACCAAATTGCCCCATATACGAATAATTGTTTTCTTCGTATCTGGGGCAAATAGATCGGACTCTGAAGGACGGGAACGTTAAGAGTACTCGAAACCGACGAGCATGTATGAAGAGACTGACGAATGTGGACGAAGCGAAAGAGGTATGTAAGTCTAGAGAGAACTGGCGCTCTATACTCTCTGCCTACCCCGTTAGGGACTTGGCGTGATGATATGTATGTATGTATGTATGTATGTATGTATGTATGTATGTATGTACTTATATAATCTACGAACAAATGCACACAACCCTATACCCACACACGCTCACAGCACACACGTTGCGTGAGTTTGCAAGTCCATTACATACATTACGTATGGATTTATCGCCTCCACCATCCATATAATTAAAGTTGAAAGAACCTTCGCCCATTCAACGAACAAGACTAACATAATATACAACGTTTTACAGTCTGCAACTTTCTCGTCCCACGTGACGTCACACGATCATCTGACGTCGTCCATCATCGTCATGGATGATTGATATCACTTTTTCACTCACCACCGCATTGTCACCCGATTTGAGTACTCGCCTTAACAAACATTTGCCCTAACTAGAAACCAACTTTATATCAACACTATCGAAAGTACAATTTACAATGAATTTCTGCGTTAATTCAATTCTTTAGGAGCGCAATGTGAAATATGTTTTAATTCAAAGCGTTAAGGTTGGTTATGGGAATCGAGACCTCGATTTAAGGGGTCGTTTGCGAGCACTTAGCACACAATGCGACGACACGACTAAGCGTTTTTGCGTTGCCATTGATGGATAAGTCCGGTTGTAATGTTGTAGTTAAACATTAATTTGGCAAACTTTCAGCCGTGGTGGCCGAGTGGTTCGAGCAGTTGCCTGCGACGCAAAGGTCGCAAGTTCGAATCCCAACTGTACCAATGAGTTTTTCTGAACTTAAGTGCAGTGATTAGTCACACCACGAACTTTACGGTGAAGGAAAACATCGAGAGGAAACCTGCATACGTCTGAGAAGAAATTCAAAGGCATATGTATAGTCGTGCTTGAGTAACGGCGATGGACTCGCCATCTGTCACGATGGCACCTAATATACCTCTGGCGGAAAGTGGGTGTGTGGGTATTACCTATACACCCCTGCCTACCCCTTCGGGGACCCTTGTGGGAAGGCGTAAGGATATTTAATTTAATTTAATTTAACTTTCAGCTAGAACTAGCTATATCCCACAGTTTAACCTGCGAAGAAGTAGCCAAAAATTTGTAAGTACATAATATATACCTTCAAACGGTAAGCAGAGGTGTATTAGAAGTGCCAACGTTACAGATAACGAGTCCATCGCTGTTGCTTAAAACAACACTATTCATACGTCTTTGAATTTTGTCTCCAACGTATGTGGTTTCCGCTCGATGTTTTGCTTTTCACCATAATGATTTTTAATTATCATAACTATTTTTTTATATACAGGTTAATTATTATTACCAATTGCTCATTATTTCCAACTTCAATGCGGCTTCACGTCATAGGCATACAAGGAATGCTCATCAGAATTCAGAAGGCGCGCATCATTGAAGCGTTGTATCAAATATGCGTCCAAGTTGCATTTGTAAGTGAATGCGTCGAGCTTGCGTCCGACGTCTGACGCAAAAACCTGCGTGCCAGACGCGTCGCGCAGCGCCGACATTCGGACAGGCGCTGTCATTTGATCAGAATCACGATCTGAGCCTCCATGCAAAAAGCCGCACACCTAGATATGTTTGTCGGTATATCATTTAAGTAATTTTAAACTTTAAGATTTTGAAAGAGCTGTCTTGGCCGAGTGGTTATATTTTATAGATATATTTTAGGTTACTCAAGCACGACTATACCTACGTCTTTGAATTGCTTCTCAGACGTATGCAGGCTTCCTCTCGATGTTTTCCTTCACCGTAAAACTCGTGGTGTGACTAAAAACTGTACTTCAGAAAAACTCATTGGAAAAGTCGGGATTCGAACTTGTAATCTCGGCCACCTAGCCTGTAAATAAACCAACATTTATGTATACTGGTAAATACTTTATGATTAAGGACCATATTTAGATATGGAGCTTAAAATTTCAGATTCCAATCACTAGTTACTCATTTACTTAATGCGTATATAATGAAGCTTAATAATATCCGTATAAAGTAGAAGTATATACCGAGACCCTCAACCAGGGAGGTCTCATCTAATTAGTGTTCCAGTTACAATGCGACTGTATGAAATATGCATGCAAATTGAACTGATTTGCATTCCCTGCGACGAATACCAACTGACTCGATTGTCGACTCGATTGTCTGTCTGTCAGTCAGAATATCGATTAGATTTGCACTGTGGAGATAAAAGGTGCGTCGACGTGCGGCGGTAGACGTAAATAATGATGGGCTTGCAGAGTTCACATAAGAGTGTGGTTTAGTCTCAGAAGGATAATGGACTTTCGAGTAGGTATATGACTTAGTTTATAACACATAATGGGATTCCTGCAGGGTCGGTGTTGCCAGCGTCCATACGTGGTGGTAACCGTTTACCATAAGGCGGGCCTCGTGCATAAAAAAAAAAGATTGCAGTAGGTAATTTTATATGTAATGGGTTCTAAGTATCTACTTAACCTTTCAACTGCGACGCCATTGGCTCTTAACCCCAATCTTAATCCCAACGTGAAAGAATTCCATTCAAAACATCATAATGATTATAGTCATTAATTTTTCTATAACAAACTTAGATTCAGGTGTTTTAAATCATTTTTTTACTTTATACGGTCAGTGAGTGCTTATAACATATGCCAGGCGAACAACACTTACCCTACTGCGAATGTGTTGAGCTCCCACTTGCTTCAAGGCACCCTGCGCAACCAGAATGTGCACTGCATTTTAATACACTGTCAATAGGCACCTATGTTAGTTCAGACGTCAATGGTATTCTACGTGGAACCCCTGAATAAAACAATTCCACGTGTCAGCATCAAAGCTATAAATCTCAGATTCCCGACAGTGAATGATTAAGACTGACAAAGAAACCGTTTCTGCTAGAGAAATACCGAAATCCGAATTATGCTCCTCCTATGGCCATTAAATTCTTTCGAATCGATTTGGCAAAGAAAGAAGTGCCGCCCGAATATATAATAGGACAAAACATGTCACAAATATTCGCGGACGACGCCGACAACCGGCCAGCCACGTCCGAAAATGTCAGCTTTGCTGCCATCACGGGTGGGAGCGGCAAAAACACAAGATACCTAAGCTCAAACTGAGGCGCTGCGTCTAATTTCGAATGCTGCAAGCGCTGCTATCTCGAGTCCTCTATTATTATTTCAATCAGAGATAATTGGACACTTGTCACTGTAAAAAGCGATGGAACCGCTGATTGGCAACCGCGAGTCACGAGACTGCGGCGCTTTTGATTTTAGAATGGTATCGTTTGAAATTCAAATCGTCGAGACGTTTGGAGGACGTTCGGAAGCTTGAATAGAACGTCTGCATAAGGAAGCCTGCGTTTGAAGGTTCAATAAAGGCGATAGAACGACAAGTCCCCGTCTTACAATTGAGACTTAATTAAATTTATTGTTCGTGTCTATAAGCGTTGCAAGTGCTGTCAAATATCGGACATCGTTTGAATCAAATCTTGCTATTGAAAAGTGAATGGGATCGAATTATATCATTACCGTCTTGCTCCGTTTACTTATGATTTAATTGGTCTGAATGTGATGTTATAAATAAGGCAAGTTATAAATAGCTGCAAATGATTCAAGTAGCTGGAAAAGGTGGACTTAATCAAGATTACAACACTTTTTAAGATATAAAATGAAGTAATTTATTTGCCAGAACACGGTTTGTTATATAATGTGATGTTTAAGTGGTACATAGTGATTGAATCGCGTATTCGGCCACATAATATTGGCATATAGGTACTTCCTAACTAACTCCAACTAGGATGCAATATTTTCCAAAAAAAATACCCGTTTGGAGAACATTACGAAACATTACAAACAAAAATACTTCATTTACATATTTTTTTTGTCAAAGGAGAAATGTATTGCCATTCTTGCCTACGACAAATACATGTTAGTCTTCTTAAAGCTTTTTGTATGAGCTTACGTTTGACGACAGTCTGAAGAATCAAATTACATATTGCGGTATTAACAAAATCTTATCATTCAAAAATATTTACCAATTATGAATGATTGAGTCATAATTTACAATAAAATTGTAAAATATAATCTTAAAAAATACAAAACATCTCGTTCTTAATCTATTTAATTTTTATGAAATTTCAAAGGACAAAAATGCAGCTCAAAGTCAGTTGTAATTTTTATATTACGGGTACATAAATGAACACTTGAACAATGACCAAAATGTTATCTTCAACACTAACTTTAGGACATATTTATAACTTTAAAAAAATAAAAACAACAAAGAAACTATTGGTTCATTCAAAAGTACCACCCAAGGAGTCCGTCAATTATCATACCTTTTTTGAGCAAACACAAAGGTTTTTCAGGTAGAGCGATCATCATTTGTTTTTGGCGCCAGTAGAAATAACAAACGCTAGCGCCATCAAAATTACTTGTAATGGGCACCTATTTTCAGGGGCCATCCGTCAGACTTTGACACCCAAATTTGGCAAATTCGCGCCCCAATATATGCAGTCTAATGAATAGATTGGCCATTCGTCTCACCAATGGTTGATTAAGCGGCCGATTTGTTTTGAGACCTGTAATTTGGTTTTGCGGCGTGGTTGGCTTTTCTAATTGGTTTGTAATTCGGGCCGATGGAAATGGCATCGTGATTGTCTGTCCGTCTGTGGTTTGAGCAAATTACATATCATTTTGTTGGGACCAAAGCCGAAAGCCGAATGTTGGCGCCTTGTTGGTCGACCGGTCATTACCTTATTGAGGGGTACGTCGAATCATTGCCGATGCACAGAGTCGGATTGAGAGAAAACCCCATTATAGTAAAATCAATATAAATAACATTACTTATACCAAATGTATTTTAACGTGTGTTTAAATCATTGTTCAGTTGACATTGCGAAATTTGATTAATTTGTTACGTTTTCTTGTCTGTGTGTAGCGGACGAAAAAATTTAATAACACATTCAATATCTTATATGCTTCTTTGCCTTGTCTAAACTACTTCTTCCTGATGTTGATGAACTTGAGTGTAAACAAATCTTTAGGCTGGGTGACATTCATTAAATATGTATCTACCTGTGTAGGTAATAAAGAGGTACAAATTAGTTAGTTTGCTTAAACGTAAGCTTATCTTAGAAACTATAATCCAATATGAATAAAAATACATTTGTCATTACGTTTTTTGAGAAAGGCTAAAGTCTTTTGGCTTTGCCTTATCATGCTTCACCCAAAAAGGATAGGAGTAATCAATTATTATGTAATTTTCCGCGAGGGAAACCACGGGTCTCAGCAAGGTCAGCTACATGACGTTTATAGTTAGATAAATAGATGTTTATGCAAATGAAGCATATCAAAGATAAAATCGTTTAAATACACTCTCAAGTCCCAAGTCCGAGCCAGTTTTCAATCGGAAACCATAATAATAACTAGAATTACGTGATTAGAGGCCAGGCCGCGGTTAACTTAAGTATTTTTACTTAAGACCTCAGGACCGGGACCGTAATTACCGTTACTTATGTTGGAAATTGCACTTAAGTATAGCTTAGAGTTATAACTCGGACTCTCCAATTTTTGTGTTAAAGAACTGAAATTAGCTCATGACATGCTTGTTACTTTGTTCAAGGATTTGAGAGATCGTAGAAGTAAGAGGATCTCATAATTTCCTTACAAAATATTACTATAGTATTTGAATCAAGACAGTAAGAGATTTCATAGGTACACACATATTATCATCACGCCGACACCACAACAGATTCGAGTACTCTTGACGTTCCCGTCCTTGAGCGTCCGTTCGATTTCATCTAGGTCTACCTCTGCCTCTTCTTGCACACACTTTCGCTATAAGTAAGAGATTAATTAATGCGGTGATTAATGATGCAGTGAAAGGTGTCCGAAGTCTGGGGAGCAATGGCGCTCTACTCTCTCTTCTTATCGCGTGGGAGACATAGCGATGATATATGATTGTGAGATGATGTATGTGTAGCTCCACTCTCTTCTACAGGAATCTCGGAAGGGATAGTCAAATTAGTAATATCACTCATTACTCATCGATATATTAAGTTGCCAACGTGACTCGTCATATCTTAACCCCTGAAACTGATCAGTTTTAAAGCAGCCCTAGGTATAGTAGAGTGACCTTTTCGCCGAGGTGTCTTGTATAAAGTTAATAATTGAGATCTTCAAGAAGGGGTGAGAATATATTATATTATAAGCGAGTGGTTCTGATTAGTACAGTCTATCATAACATTTTGAACCAATCATAACGTGTCAAAATGTATGGAAAAATGTGTTCCATTTAAATACCGCTTCACTGCGTTTACTCACTAGGTCGCAGATTAAATTTAAAGTTACTCTTCGATACTAAAGTGCATTGACACACTGCCAAATTCATATTGGACATATTTGATCTGTGTCTAGGCGATATTGCTCCGTAGCAGTACAAGATCAAAACAAACACAAGTAATTGTTGAAGGGAGCTCTCGAACACAACCAAAGTGGAAGAAGCTAGTCAGTGCAGTTGCATCGTGCAAGTGGCGGCCATGTTGTCGGGTGACGTCACTGGGCGGGGCGTCATTAACCCCGCCTCAGAGCACGCCCGCGCTTCGAACGCCACACCTGCCAAAACTGGTGAAGTTTTCTCATTACACTTTTCAAGTTCACGTATTAGAAAAGTTAGTTTATTAACTATTCCAGACTACATAAGTAGCTTATCAGGTAATGAGATGAGACTGCATAACGGATATTGCGAGATCAAATCCTGCCTTGATAGGCTTGCCATCTGTCACGTTGGCACCTAAAATATATCTCAGGCGGAAAGTGGGTGTTTGGACCCACACAGTATAGATTTCAACCTATACCGATGTGCCTACTCCTTCGGGGACCCTTGTGGGAAGGTGTGAGGAACGTGGGAATCCTGCCTTGTCGTTATGCAAGTATGATTACTTACTTACAAACTTACTTACACACAAACAAGAGATAAGGGAATAAGAAATAAGAATGTAGCTACTTCATAATACCATGGAGGTCTAGTTATTATCGTTTTTCCGTAATTTAACGATACAGAGTCAGAAAAAATTAATATTTTAATTTACTGACGAGAGACTTTTTTTTGATAACTAATGTAGGAGACCCCGTTCTTCTATAAGTAATTGGGTTGTTGTGTGGAAACTAGTAAGTGTATGTGCATATGAGTCTGTAATTAACGAATAAGAATTTGTGTTCCTTTTGTAATCATAAGTTTATATCTTTTTAAATAATCAACGAACTTACTAATATTATAAATGTGAAAGTTTGGATGTTTGCGGTTCTTTCACGGCCAAACGGCTGAACCGATTTGGCTGAAAGTTGAAATCGTGATGGCTTATACCTAGGAATAGGACATAGGCTACTTTTTTTTAATCTTCAAAATTCAAAGTCTAATATTAAAAGGAATGATGCTATTTCCGATTTTAGCAGGAAAATTTCCAAAGCTACTTTTTCGAACTCCACGCGGGCGAAGCCGCGGGCATAAGCTAATTTAATATAATTTTTAAAGGGCATAAGCTAGTTTAATATAGTTTTTAAAAATAAACTTCTTATTTTATATTCGGTCAAATTTCAACCGCTCAAGGTGGCATACAATTTGTAACAAAATTCAATAAAACCAATTTAAAAACGAGCAAATCATGATGAGTATAGCGATTATTGTTTTCGATGCGCTTGTTTCAGACTGAAATGAAGCGTAGTCCGGGAGTCGGGGTGCAGTCGGGCCCCGTCACCGACACAACAGCAATAACTCAACGGGCAAAAAGCGGCGGCGAGATCAAAGTGGCGGTGCGTCAGACGCTGAAATGACTTGTTTCCCAGTTAGCTTAGTGTAAACACGCCGCAACATCAAACGCGCCGGCAGAGGGGCTAACGGATGTCGGTTTTCGATGGTGATTTAGCATTCGGGTTTCAAAATTTGCTGATTTTCAAACATTCATATTTTCTTATTGTGTCACATTAAGTACGTCTATCATGTACATATAGGTATACCTTCATTGTCAAATTTGACAGGTACAAACTATAATTGTTGTACTCGTTCGAAAAATTCGTACACGTTCGAAAAATAACATATATTTATCGACCGATCTAAGTAACAATTAGGTACATACCTACCTGCATTAAAAATATGAAACCGTACTTTAAGACGGTACGTTGAGCTCGAGACGAATCAAATGCTTGGATACTTTCAGTTATAAGTACCCTTTACACATCATTAACAAATCTAGCGTGGGCGACCCCGCAACCTAATTACTCAGTCGGGAATGGCGCCTGAACTATTAACTTTTTTACAGGATCCGCCGTTAATTTGTCAGAAATACAATATTTATTCAAACCCGGGGGTCTGTAGCAGTTATTAAACCCCAAACTATCAATTAAGAGGCGCCTGACGCCGCGCGCCGCCACTCAAAGGGACCGGTCCTTTAATGCGTGATGAATGGTTTTCTGGCCGTCCTAATTATACCTAAAAATAATTATAACAGTTACGTGGTCAGTTTGAAGCGGTCTAAAGCCCCGATTTCCGGTACGCCTTTTAAAACTGTAATTGGTATTGAAAATGGCGGTCGGATGATGGATTGACGTATATTTTTTTGCAATTTTATTACATAAAATACGGTGCGGTTTCCCGTTCTAGTAATAATCGGTCAATTTTGGGATATAAATCACCGTTGCCAGTATTTTAGGCGTTTAGGATAA
>JACCPG010008015.1:0-21969 GCA_016069955.1 Drepana arcuata | reverse complement strand
GTTGGTGGTTGGATTGGGATACAGTGCAGGGAACTCTTGTAATAGATCAAAGTACCGCCAAGGGCGGATCGAGATCTATCATTGCGAACTACGCAGTAGTTTGCAATTCTAGGGTCTCGGTGTGATGGTTTCAAGAAGGTTTCCTGCACTAAGAAAACGTCGATATTGTTGTCGCGGAGGAACGCGGCGATCTCTTCCTTTTGGCTGTGAATGCCGTTGGCATTAAAGTAGCCAATTGAAAGTGATCGGGGTTTGATTCTGCTGCTTACGTTTGAGTCCGTTATTGGTTGGACGAGAAGGTAGCCAGGGACTCCGATACATCGGCGTAGTCGCCGAGCACCTTGAGGAGGGCCAGAGGGTCCTTCCGGACGGCCCTGAGGCTTCGTGCCATCTCGTTAACCCTTGAGAGGTTGACGGTGGAGAAAAGATCCGCCAGGAATGCCATGTTGGCGGAGGTTTCAGAGGGGGATGAAGTGGGCTGTACCGCCTGGGGTCTACGCGGGGGAGTAGCAGCCTGGGGCTGGGGCTGTTGAGGTTTGGCGGTGGCGAGCGACTGCAGAGGTGTAATCTGCGGGCTCGGGGCCGCTGAGGGGACAGATGGGAACGCTTGAGGGAGGGGTGGAAAGTCCCTCGAAGGGAGGGCCCTCCACGGGGAAGGCCGAGGTGGGGCGGGTTGCGCGGGTGGGGCGTTACGCCATTCGCGGGCCGTCGCCCTCTTGACCACGACCGGTCTGGGCTTGGGGGCTTTGGGACAGCCCCTGTAATTGGCCGGGTGGCCTTCCTGGCGGCATAGCACGCAGCTCGGGGGCGAGTCGGCGAGAGTGCGGTCCTTAGGGCGAGAGCAATCGCTCGTCCCGTGATCACCCAGGCACTTAACGCACCTGGGTTTTGCGTTACAGTTACGCGATGCATGCCCGTATAGTTGGCAGTTGTGACACTGCCCTATAGGGCCACCCTTGTGGGGGGTTTCAACCCTTATGCCAGACAGGTGGCATATGGTTTTTATTTTGAAGACGGCTTTACCGTCGGGGGAGTTCTCGCAGATGGCGAGGACCATGTTAAATGCCTCTCCGGTATTTTTTCGGTGCATGCGGTGCACTTCCTTCACTGCGACATTCTGAGCCTTAAGGTCTTCTTTGATCGACTCTGTGTCGATTTCACAAGGGACGCCGCGGATGACGACCCGGAGTAAACGGTCCTCCGGCAGATCATAAGTGTGGTATTCCACACTTCTGGCCTGCAGGAGTTTCGTGAAGGCTCGGAAATCGGTCGAGTTTGGGAGGTGCACCTTAATGCCTTCGGCTGTGGCGGTAGCGCGAGTGAAATTTATCCGGTTGGTTTGGCACCAACCGGAGATTTCCGTCCACTTGGCCTTTGTGTGGACGAAAACGGGGGGACACGAGCGCTCCTTCTTCGAGGAGGGCCGCGTGGGTCGCGGGACGGGGGAAAGCCGGCTAGCCTGGGTGGCTTCGGCTTCCGGAGAGGCGTGTGGGGCGGGAGAGGGGGGCGCCAGGGAGGGGGCTACCGAGGAGGACTGTGCGGAGGGCACGGGTACGGTCTTGGGGGCTTTAGTGGGAGGGGAAGGTGAGGTTGAAGCCTCCTTCTTTTTAGCGCGTCTGGCGCGCTTCTTGGAGCCCGTGACGGGCGTAAATTCGTCCGAGGAGCCCTCGGACGACTCGGAATGCAGTGACTCCATTTCAGAGTCCACAATGACAGATTCGGGTGACAAGGGTGAGTCTTGAGACTTGTTAGCCTCGTTTGTGACGGTTATGATGGCGCTCTTGTCGAGCGCTGCTGTCGCCTCGGCAGTGGGGGTGCCCGCGTTTATGTCGCGGGTGTACTCGTCATATTGACGTCGGAGGGTGGGCACGGCGTCTAAGAGCCGCGCGAGAAAAGCCAGTGAGGCTTGGGGGTCCACATTTGTGGACATGGTGGATGCAGACGTGGGAGGGCAAGGCGGTAAGGGAATCGTGTTTCGGGGCGCGGTCGCCCAGGGGAAGAAACACGTAAAGAAACCCCTGGTGACTTAAACGTAAGGGTCCCGATCCCCGGGGGGTTGACCCGGGGGTGTGTACTGAACCCTCCCTGTCGGGTGTAGACAGGGAGGTGAGTGTGCCTATGGTGTGAGCCCTAAGCTTGTATTCCCGCTGCCAGTCTTATTGTGGAGCGGGTCCCTGACTGTTCCGGTGTAGAGAGCACTAGTCCGTGGACAGTGCCCAAACTAACACCGGAGGATAGGAGGTAAGGGATAGGTAGGGTGGGCGGTGGGTGATGACCAGGCGCGACTAGGGTAGACCCCAAGGCCGGTGAACCTGGTCCCGTCCGTTTGTAGCCTTACCCTGAAGGGGCAAGGCTAAGAGCGCAACGGGGCAGCGCCCCACTCGGTTTCGTTGGCACCGTTTGGTTTCCACCGAATGACCACGAAGCTGTGGATTTTCCCAGAAGGGGACAAATATTATTGTCGAGAAACAAGAATTGTGATTGTTGTTGCCTTGAAAAAGGCGACCAACAATCACCACGTGCGGTGCGTAGCGGCTAGCTATCGCGTGGCGATTTGCGTAGCGGCGGGTGTGGCTTCTGCCGGTCGTAGCGGGCGCAGAGCGCGGGAACGGTGGGAGCACACGTCTGCTCGGTACGGCGGCCGGAGCGAGAATCACATAATCTTTATTCAAAAACTCCCCAATATATATACGTTTTGTGCCCACACTTAGCAGCTCCCGAAATATGAATTTGACATTGACAAATCACAGCGACCAGTAATTAACCAATCGGAGCGGTGACTCGAATCGGCGAACTTCGTGACGCGCATGCGCTAAGCATATGGCGCGCCGCTTGCGCGTTGTCGGTTCCCTCTCGTCCTTTGGCCCGGCGACACGAAGCGGTGCGGACGTGCGTCGCACCGCGATGTGGTGCGCTGTGCTGAGCTGGCTGATGCTGCCACTCTTATCAAACCGTTCTTCTCAGAGCGAAACTTCTTGTTTCTATGTCAAGCGTGATGGCCGATAAGAGTGCAGCTACAATATATACACAGAGATATATAGTAGATATATACAATACAAATATATATATTAGTATATAACATAAACGAACATATATCTACAATGAATACGTTATACACTAATGAAACAAACGTACAAAAGGATTCGACTGTGCAGTATTTCGTGGAACAAATATTGCAACTGCTCTGCTCATATTTCCATTTACAATATGACACGACGTGGGTGTATCAAAGGAGTGAATATTGCTCGCCAACCTTTTGAGGTCTGTTCAACCGGACATGATGCAAATATTGGCGAGGTTCAATATGAAGGTACATAATTGTAAAATAACATGTATTTATTTGACATAACATAATATTCTATTAATTAAAAAGAAGGATGTTATCAAATCGATACGTGTGTGAGTAATATAATTTTATGTCTTTACGTCTTCCCACAAGCGTCTCCTAAGGGGTAGGCATACGTGTTTAACTAGTACCCACACACCGACTCGCTGCAGACGCTACGTAATACTGCTACGTACATAAGGCGAGTCCATCGCCGTTTCTAATGTACGACAATACGTCTAAGAAATTTATAAGAAACACAATGATATAACATATTTGAACAAGAACACTTATTTTTTTAACGAAATAACTCCAAAAACGGGTGTGACATCTCTGCCTACCCATTATATTAAGGGCTCATAACGGAAAGACGAAGACAAGACCCCCAAGGTATCTAGTAATCTTCACACTTTTCCACGCAGGTCTGGGTCTCACCGCACCATTAGCTTTACTGCACTGTACTTAAGTTCAGAAAACACTTTGGTGGTAATTGGTACACAACAGACCACGGGTTTGAACCTACAATCTTGATTACGTAAGAGACTCTTCAAACGTGTCACGGAGGTTTTGATTTTAAAGTAAAGTTATTTGAACACATCCCACAAGACAGACAGAGAACAAACTGGTAGTAAATAAAACTCTTTTAATTCTTTCAATTTCGAAAGGCAATTCGATTCGGAAGACCACGTTCCAACTACCTAGATCAAATCGATCGGATGCTCAAGGACGGGCATCGTTAAGAGCACTCGAAACCGACGAGCATGTATGAAGAGACTGATGAATGTAGACGAAGCGAAAGAGGTAGCGAAGCGAGAGAGAACTGGCGCTCTATACTCTCTGCCTACCCCGTTAGGGACTCGGTGTGATGATATGTGTGTATGTAATGCTTTCAAAAGCCTAACCAATACACCCATAATCACACTGACCATTATAGTATCGCTTGTAACTGGAGTCCAGTTTTTAACCTGACCCTCTATTACAGGGAATCAAAGGATAATTGAATGCACATTAATTTTCATGTCGAAACCAAATTCCGATCGTATTCACTCGATGCAATATGATTCCTCATGGGGGAACAGGTTTGATTATTTGTACGCTGAGCCAAACAATTGCGTATATTAAGGACTTTATGTATGCTTAAGTTATATCCTCACGCCCTCCTACATAGATCCCCGGAGGGGTAGGCAGAGGTAATTCTTCTGTGTGTGTTTGCAACTGAACTCCTCCATCAGGCTCCTAAACGGCTGGGTCGTTTTTGATGAATTTTCTTGTGTGTTCAAGTGTATTTGAGAAAGGTTTAGATTCACAAGTAGACCCGACAGATGGCGCTGCGAACGACATGCAATGCGAACAATGCTGTAATTCCTAGAAGACAACTATTCTATTTTCTGAGACATCTTGTATTTATTTACTCCTTAAACGTAATCTTTCAAAATCTGCAAGAATAATAGATTAGGTATGTGTGTATCTCTTGGTAAGCGTCTATATCTTGCAGACGAAGTCACAGTCAACTGGATAATGTACGAAGCCGTACATAGTCATTTTTAGAGATATTTATAACCAAAGGACAGGCATTGAACTCAGAAAACTAATTATCTACACGTAAATTGGAGCTTCTCCTTTTAGCAATTGAACGGCATCAATGACGAGGTCCTATTAAGTTTGCTTTATGGTATCTTTATAGATGTAATTAATTTATAGAATTAATTTCTAAAAGAAAATCATTTCTTTTAGAATTGACTTTCAGTCCAATTTATAGGGATTCCTATTTAATTTAACTAGCTTATGTCTGCGGTTTCGCCGATTTCAATATATATTATCGTAGGTCAGTATACCACAGCTCCACATTTGGCATTCAAGTCAGTAGGCAGAGATACTTTCTCAGTAGATACTTTCTTCCAGATTAAAAGTATTATACCCTATTTCTGTGCCCTGACAACATGCATGCAAAATTTCATCACAATCGGTTGAGTAATTAAGAAACGAGTAAAAAACAAACTCACCTACTTTCGCGTTATAATATTAGTTAGTGAACTGAAAGCGTGTTCGATGTAACATGGAATATTCAAAATAATAACCGTTGACATTCAATACAGCGTCTGGGGGACAAATACCTGGGGGGTATTCGGGGGTCGGGTGGGCCTCCCTGCATTAATAGATAGTAGAGGCCAGAGGGTTTTAAATAAACGTACGGGCTATAATGTAATTACGGGTAGGGTTCGCTCCGAGGTCCGAGATAATTCTATTGGCGGTGAAGCGAAAAACCTAGCTCTACGGGAAGTGCATTATATAAGCTTATGTTAGTCTATGGTTACGTGTCTATGAAATTCTGTCGTGATTTATCGATATACTTTTGTTTTCTTTATTATACCTTAATTTATATTGTTAATAAATTAAAATGTATTATAAAAATTTAATTTAAAGCTTATCCCTTAAATAATTTAATATTAAAAAAAAATAATAAAAAAAAGCCGTGGTGGCCGAGTGGTTCGAGCAGTTGCCTGCGACGCAAAGGTCGCAAGTTCGAATCCCAACTGTACCAATGAGTTTTTCTGAACTTAAGTACAGTGATTAGTCACACCACGAGCTTTACGGTGAAGGAAAACATCGAGAGGAAACCTGCATACGTCTGAGAAGAAATTCAAATGCGTATGTATAGTCGTGTTTGAGTAACGGCGATGGACTCGCCATCTGTCACGTTGGCACCTAATATACCTCTGGCGGAAAGTGGGTGTATGGGTATTACCCATACACCTCTGCCTACCCCTTCGGGGACCCTTGTGGGAAGGCGTGAGGATATTTATTTTTATTTTAAAAAAAAAAATAAAAAAATTTTTTTTTGCCAAACCAGTGGTCTCTTGCAACTAACATGCATATCCTCACGCCAAGTCCCTAACGGGGTAAACAGAGGGTGTAGAGTACCAGTTCTCTCTATACTTATGCATATCTCTTATCGTCCGCGTTCTGTTTATACATGCTCACCAGTTTCTAGTACTCTTGACGTTCCCATCCTCGAGTGTCCGATCGCATTTGTATGTATACCATATCTGTTTCGTCTATCTTTCTTCATTCATCCTTTCTGTATGTCCAAATCAACGTAAAATGCCTTTTTTTTCATTTGAGTAATCATTTAAATCAGTTCACGCCAGTTTTTTTGCGAATCTCTTCACTCCGGATCGATTTAAAATGGTTACGCCGCACATTTTTCTAAGGTAATGCATCTCAACTGCATTTACGGGAATTAAAAAATAATATTGTTATCTATTATATTACACAAAAAACAAGGAAATAGCCTCTATATGAGGTGACCCTTTCAGAGATCCTTGGCAGGCGTCAATATAATTAGTTTGCGAGTCATAGCAACGTTATGATTCCGCCTATTAGTGCTAAGCTTTGAATGCAATAATTGGATCACACCCGATCGTCATGTGCGCAGGGAACCGTGCCGTATCCAACGCGCATACAACTGTCAGATCTTATTAAGACTGCGTCTGTTTGTGCACTTCATATTCGTGATATCTCATCATCAAATAAGGGTCATATTCCCTTGCGTTAAACATAAAAACATGCATATGACGGCTACTAGTTTAATAGTTCTTCAGTGGAGACCTCGACTAGGCAAACGTAGTGTAGGACGCCCTCCGACCAGGTGGGATGACGATTTGCGAAGGACTGCTGGCAGATGCTGGATGCGGCAAGCTGAAGACAGGGCGCTATGGCGCTCATTAGGGGAGGCCTATGTCCAGCAGTGGACTAGAATGGGCTGATGATGATGATGAGTTTTTGTAGTTACAAAATTTGTTTGATGTCTTCGAATATTTGAATTTGCCTTGGATGGTCAATGTGAGTTTATTTAAGTACCTACTAGCTGTGCCCGCGACTTCGACGGCGTCGACGGCTTTTTTTATCTTTGGTATAATTTTTTTTTTTCAATAAAAAGTATCCTATGTTACTTCTAACTCCGCCAAGAATATGTGTACAAAGTTTCATGATGATCGGCTAAGTAGTTTGTACGTGAAAGCGTAACAAACAAACTTACATTCACATTTATAATATTAGTCAGGAGTAAGGATGTATAGATACATATATTATGTTCTCTTAATCTGATTGCATTGTTGGTTTAAGTCGTCTAAAATGGTGAATGTATCATTAAATATATAATCAATCATATTTATTCAGATTCCATAACTGAATTTTACACAATTTTACACGGGACAGTCAGCCCATAACTTTGGCATCAAATTTCATAAAATCATTCAGGAACTTCATGTTTCTAACAGTGTGCTTAAAGTGACCCTTTTTCTTCAACCTTCCCATACTACAACGTATGGGAAGGTTGAAGAAAAAGGGGTCCTCACTAGATGTAGGAACCGGTGTAGTCCACTCAGCTGTTCTCCCAAACAGAATAGAAATGTGGCCTCCATGTAAGCTGAAACAAAAAGTTTACATGAGATTCAAATACAGTCGTGCACAAATACGGTAATAGTAGTCTGTAAGTCCAGAGAGAACCTATTATGTATTAATTAATGGAGCAGTGGGCAGTGGGCAGTGGGCTCGTATGCCGACGGTACCGATAAGTTTTTCTGAACTTAAGTACACTGATTAGTCATACCGCGAGCTTTGAGGTGAAGGAAAACATCGAGAGGATACCTGAATACGTCTGAGAAGCAATGCAAAGATTCTTCGTTTGCCACGTTGGCGATAAAATGTATATCTGGTGATGAGGGATAGTAGTTTCACTTCTGACCCTTTGTGGGACTCTTGTGGGAAGGCGTGAAAATATTAATCAAGTAGACTTATTTTAAGTCTAGAGAGACTGGCGATCTATACTCTCTGCCTACCCCGTGATGGGCTCGATGATGATACGTATGTACTGCGGCTTTTGACTGAAAAGTTTTAGAAAAGTTCCTTACCTTCGGACACTTATGATAGCAAGATTCCAGGGTTGGGAAGAGATCGCGATCATCGGATATATTCTTTGGTATCATATGCCAGGGCTCATATACCATTATCGGCCCAGCTTTCTTGATCCTCATCTTTCTCCTAGCTTCATTTGTCATGTTTCTTAACGGTAGCTCGGTCACATGTGTGGCGGCGAAGAAATTGTCTATCGTTTCATTAACACGTCGACACGTCTGCCGGAGTTCTCATTGGAAGACCGTATGGTGGAGTTGCGCTTCTATGGAGGAAATCAGCGTTTGCGACGGTATCAGTGGTGCAGTGTAATAGTGATCGTCTGTTAGCTATTAGGATTGAGCACGCGGATCGTTCTCTATTGATATTCTCAGTGTATATGCCGACTAAATCGTCTGATAATCTAGTTGAGTTTACAGAGTGCTTAAGTGAAATTATCGCTATCACCGAGAACATAAATGTTGAGTCAGTGTTTATATTGGGGGATCTTAATATAACGCACATCCAGGTGAGCGCTTTTCAAATGAATTATTAACAGTATGTGGGGAGCAATCGTGGTCATGTGTTGACATGGAACTACTTCCGAAGGATACGTTTACGTTTGAGAGTACCGCTAACGGTGCATTGCGCTGGCTTGATCACTGTATGGTGAGCAGTGCAGCACGCCATTTGGTTGTAGATGCGTCAGTTTTGTATGGAGTCTATTTGTCAGATCATATACCTTTATTAATTGAATGTAATATTAATTTAATTATACCTAAGCTTGTAAACCCTACCTATACTTGCAATAAGGTGATATGGGGTGAAAGAGATAGCAATCAGATCAATGAATACTCAAATTTTTGTAATTCAAAATTAAAATCAATAGATTTTCCAGATGATTGTCGGCATTGTGCGCATAAAATGTGTTCTAATGCTAATCATGTGAAAGTGTTACATACAATGTATAGTAGTTTGGTTAGCATTTTAAAGGAGGGTGCCGAACGTACTTATGTGTGTAAACAGATGCGTCATAATAGCAAAAGATACATTCCTGGTTGGAACAAATATGTTCGTGATGCTCACAGAGAGGCTCGACTGTGGTACCAAACATGGTTGTTTTATGGTAAACCTGCTAGTGGTTATGTTTACAATAAAATGTGTGAATCTCGAAAAATATTTAAGATCAATCTGAAATATTGTCAAGATAACCAACAGCAGATAAAAATGGATATTTTAGCTAAACATCACACTAAAAAGAAATTTGGTTCATTTTGGAAATCAACAAATAGTTTGAATCCGAAGTAGAGTCCCCCGGTGAGCGTGGCGGGCGTACACGAGCCGGCGGATATAGCCAATGCATTTAGACGTCATTTCCAGGTTGAGTCACCTCCTCTTACTAGACCTGTGCAGGTGTTTGATGCTGGAGCCAACACTGGGGACATTTCTGTTGTTTTTACGGCAAAAGAAATATCAGCCATCATAAATGAAATGGAGAGGGGTAAATCCCCGGGTCATGATGGCCTCAGCATCGAGCACCTGAGGTATGCGGGGCGACATTTGCCGCGTGTGCTAGCTTTGCTTTTAAACCTGTGCGTTAGTCACGGTTACTTACCGGATGATGTAATGTATACAATGGTAGTGCCTATTGTGAAAAATAAAACAGGGGATGCCTCTGACATTTCCAATTATAGGCCCATTTCTCTGGCTACTGTCATAGCAAAAGTGTTGGATAGTCTGCTTGATAAGCAATTGGCTAATCACCTTAAATTGCATGACGCCCAGTTCGGTTTTAAGCCTGGGCTGTCAACTGAAAGTGCAATCTTTTGCCTCAAGCAGACTGTTCAATACTACACAAACAGGAAGACGCCTATTTTTGCTTGCTTTCTGGATTTCTCACGTGCATTTGATCTTGTTTGTTATAATGTTTTGTGGCGTAAACTAGAATGTGAGACTAAGTTACCATTTGAAATAGTGTCAATATTTAAGTATTGGTACAGTAGTCAAAGCAATAGCGTGAGGTGGAATGGTTCACACTCGGACGTGTATCGGTTGGGGTGCGGAGTGAGGCAAGGGGGGCTCAGCTCACCCCGGCTCTTCAACCTATACATGAACCAGCTGATCCTTGAGCTCGGCAGCACCAATGTTGGATGTCATATTGACGGGGTGTACATTAATAATATCAGCTATGCGGACGACATGGTGTTGCTGAGCCCATCAATCGGTGCTCTAAGGCGACTGATCGCTATTTGCGAAAACTATGCGGTGAATCATGGGCTCAAATATAATGTCGCTAAGAGCGAACTAATGGTTTTCAAAGCTGGCAGTCTGACATATCCATGTATCCCAGACGTAACACTTTGTGGAGAACCACTGCAAAGGTTGGACAAATTTAAATATCTAGGCCACTGGGTCACTGAAGACCTTAAAGATAATTGTGACATTGAAAGGGAACGTAGGTCGCTGGCTGTCCGTTGTAACATGCTGGCCCGCAGCTTTGCACGTTGTACGAAGCCAGTTAAAGTAACGCTTTTCAAAGCTTACTGTCAGCCTTTCTACACGTGCAGCCTGTGGGTCAACTTCACTCAGAGGGCATACAGCGACCTACGCGTTCAATATAATAATGCACTGAGTGCTGCTGCGGCTGCCGTGGCGATGTAGTGAGTCAGGGATGTTTGCAGATAATAATATTGATGGTTTTGCCGCTATTATTAGGAACAGGTGTGCATCCCTGATGTCTCGTGTTCGCGGCGGCACCAACAGTATTCTCAGTGTATTCGTAGATCGGTGGGATTCCCCGATGCTGCGGAGGTGGATGCGGCTCCATGCCGAAATTTAATTGTATATTTTTATGTGTCTGTAACCTACTAACACTAGAATTTAAGTTAAAATTTGTTACTAACCCTATGGACTCCGGTCTGAAATAAAAATATTCTATTCTATTCTATTCTATTAACGTCTTGGTCTAGTTTGGACATTATACCGTCAACTACAACCAAGATTGATTTATTTATACCTCGGTAGTGTTCATTTGAACTGTCTTTAACACAATTTTTTGTAACTATATAGCTATCATTTACTTGAGTAGGTTCGACTGAATTGTATATTGTGTCGAACATTCTAATTTTATTGTTTTCTGGGTTGTAATTTTTGTCATTAATCGCTCTTAAATCTTCATTTATTTCAATATTTTCCATAGATTTGTCATTCTCTTTATTGTTCCCCGAAGAAACGTCACTGACTTCATTGTTTTCTCCAGGTGTATCATTAATTTGATTGTATTCAGTACCTGCGTCATTAGTTGCATTATGGTCTGTGGAACCATGGGAATTATGTTCTAATTCTGTTGAACTATTCGTATTTATTTCAGTTGATATTTCAATCGCTACAAGGTTTTCTGCAGGCTCACGAGTAATTTGTTTCTTACTTCTAAGATCGTCGCGATTCCTGCCAGCCCAGAGGGCTGCAATTCCACTCGATGCGCATTGACCGGACGGCTGTTAGGGCGTGCCCCCGAGGCGACATGCACTAGTCCGTCCCCGCTGGTGCGAAAAATTCAGCACAGTGCGGCGATGGGGACCGCCACCCATCACGCGGAGTGCCTCACGGCGGGAAGTGGAGTGTGGAGTGTAGGATGGGTGTATGGAATGTAAGAGGAGGTATGGCTGATAAGATGAACGAATTGATCGATGCTATGACAGAGAGAGAGATGTTGTGTGCTTGTCTGAAACCAAGCGGAAAGGTAGTGGAGTAGACGAGCTCCCGGGCGGGAGTTTAGTGCTGTGGTCAGGAGTGGCAAACACCGAGCACGCCTGCCAGGGAGGGGGAATTCTACTATCCAGCCGCTTGGCAGAATGTATGATAAGTTATGATGCGGTGAGCCCCAGACTTATTTGGGCTCGCTTTAAAATAGGCCTTACCCGACTATTTTTAGTCGCGGTGTATGCTCCGGTGGCCTCAGCGGACACTTGCGACCTGAATAAGTTCTGGGAATGTGTGAGTAATATTCTAGAGACGAAAGAAGGGAATGAAAAGCTGATTATTTGTGGTGATCTGAATGGATGGGTCAGGACAGCCCGTAAGGATTACGAGGCAGTACTCGGCAAGTATGGTGATAAGAGAGTGAACGAGGCAGGCAAGCTGATATTAGATGTGTGCATGGAGAGAGACCTTTTTGTGGCGAACACCATGTTCGACCACAAAAGGATTCATCAGTATACATGGGAACGGAAAAATGAGCGAAGCATGATATATCTGTTTCTAATAGATCAGCGACTCAGAACACAGGTGATGGACACCAGGGTGTATAGGGGAGCTGACCTGGGAACGGACCACTTCCTAGTTATAACTAGGATAGGGGGTCTGTTCGCGGGCTGGCGATCCCGCGCTGGGGGTCCCTGTTCTGCAGTCGCAGACCGCATCAAAAGCTGGAGGCTTCAAGATGCGGCTATTAGAGACAGATATCAAGAAAGGGTATCTGAACAGCTAGCCTGTCCACCGAAAGATGTGTTTGAGAGTGTCGATGTTTGTTGGCAGTTCCTTAAGTCCAGCATATTGTGCGCCGCGAAAGAGGTTTGTGGCATTTCGAAAGGGCGGACAACCAAAAATGGCGATGGTTGGTGGGATGATGAAGTGAAAGAAGAAGTTAAAAAGAAGAAGGATGCAAGGCAAGACATTTTGGCTATGTCCAGCTCAAGTGAGAGTATGAAAGAAAAATACCGCCTGCAAAAATCGTACGAAAGAGATAATAGCTCAGAAGCGTGAGAGGTTCCAAATGACTGTAGACGAAAAACTGTCACAGAATTTCAAGGACAATGCAAAACTTTTTTGGAGGGAAGTTAAGAAGTCCAGAAATTGTGTTACAGCTAGTAGTAGGATGAATGTGATTTTCTCGAAGGACCATAACATACTTACTGACAAAACAGACGTCCTCAGGCGATGAGGTGAATTTTACAAAGATATGTATGATGATGATGCCGCTGATCTACTCATAGAGCTGCCTCCAACAGAATCTGTCGAGGATCCTATAGCGGATAAAATAAGTATGGGAGAGATTGTAAGTGCGATAAGAAGTCTGAAATGTGGAAAAGCTGCGGGAATAGATGGGATTACGGCTGAGATGATCAAGTACGGTAGACCAGCGGTCTGGGACGTCATCTATTTGCTATGCAATCTTTGCTGGGAAAAGGGTGATGTTCCGGACGACTGGAAGCGAGCAGTCATCGTGCCTTTCTATAAAGGAAAGGGATCACGATTGGACTGCTCAAACTACAGAGCCATCAGCTTGGTCAGCTTAGCTAGTAAAGTGTACACGAAGATCCTGACGATAAGAATGCAAGAGGATGTATGGATCAAACCTTCTCGCTTCGCGGAATCGCGGAAAAGTTTTTGGATATCAACCAAAAGGTTTTCTGCGCTTTCGTCGACTTGGAGAAGGCATTAGATAGAGTCGTACGAAAGGAACTCTGGGACGTGTTGCCTGGATATGGAGTGAGCAGTTCCCTACTGCATGCCGTGAAATCACTCTATAGTGATAGCGAGGCGTGCGTTAGGGTTAACGGTGAGATGTCACCCTGGTTTGATGTGAAGTCGGGGGTCAAACAAGGGTGTATCATGTCTGCCCGGCTGTTCATTATATATCTAGATAACTGTCTGAGAGCACTAAGAACGAACGGATGTGGAGTGAAAATGGGAAACTTAGTGGTCAACTGCCTACTATACGCCGATGACGCGGTTTTACTGGCGTCATCAGAGGGCGAACTGCAGTCACTAGTCACTATAATGAAAAGTAGAATGAAAAGAAGGGCTGCGCCTAAACGCTGGCAAGACTAAGGTTCTGGTATTCGAAAGAGATGAACAAGTGACCGAGTGTGCTATATCGGTAAATGGGCCAAAATTCTAGAGCAAGTGAATGAATTTGTATATCTTGGAAGCATGTTCACACGAGATGGAAAGAATGAAAAAGATATTGAAAGAAGGATAACCGCCGGAAATAAGGTGAATGGAGCCATGTCGGCGTTGATGGGTAGTAAAAGTCTGAGCAAGAATGCTCGAGTTGCTGTCCACAACGCGATATTGGTACCTACCTTATTGTATGGCAGCGAATCCTGGGTATGTCAGAGGAAGTTTGAAAATAGCTTGAATGCAGTCGAGATGCGATCTCTTCGAAAAATGTGCGGCGTAACGATATTAGATCGAATCCGCAATGAAGAGATTCGCACATCAACTGGCGTGAATGAGGGCGTGATTGTAAAGATGAATAAAGGCATGTTACGTTGGTTTGGACACATAGAAAGGATGAGTGAAGAAAGATTGACGAAACAGATATACAAAGCAAAAGTGTGTGCAAGAAGAGGCAGAGGAAGGCCACGTTCCAACTACCTGGATCAAATAGATCGGACTCTGAAGGACGGGAACGTCAAGAGTACTCGAAACCGACGAGCATGTATGAAGGGACTGATGAATGTGGACGAAGCGAAAGAGGTATGTAAGTCTAGAGAGAACTGGCGCTCTATACTCTCTGCCTACCCCGTTAGGGACTTAGCGTGATGATATGTATGTATGTATGTACTTCTAAGATCACCAGTTGTTTTATTTTTCTCTTTACGGCTATTGTTTACATCATCGTTTTCTTTTAGTCCATCATTGATATCATAAAAATCTTTCACGACACGTCTAGTAGCTTCTAATCCGTTACAAATATAATTATCTGTTCTTAAGAACTCAACATTATTTTCGCAGTTAAACTTAAGAAGATCACACGTGTTATCGAACAGTCGTATTTTAAAACCTCCGCCATCTTGTCTGAGCCCACATACTGTTGCTGTGTCTGTGTGAGAACAGTCAAGTTTTTTGCAAGGGCTCTCTGGAATATTTTTATAAGTACGCGACTTATTGTCCTTAGAATCCATAGTGAATGAATTTGTATAATAGTCTAAGTTGATTGTTCCGTAAGCTGCAAAATTTTTACACAATAAGAGTCTGTGTAGCCGAGTATCCTCACGCCTTGCCACAAGGGTCCCGAAGGGGTAGCCCGCCAGGTAAAGTTATTAATAAACCGAGAACCAAAGTGTGACTTCGTTTTACTTTATATAAAAGAGTAAAAGTAAATAGGCCCCGAGCCTACATATTTATATTTATAATGTCCACAGGAGTTGCAACGCCAAGAATACATCTTGAAGAAAGATTCCGCTATTCCATAGGAAACTTACATACATACATATAATCACGCCTCTTTCCCGTAGGGGTAGGCAGAGACCACACACTACTCTCACTATCTTATCCTTATCCTATCCTGTCACTCAGTTTTACTCCTATCATACTTCTTAACGCTCTCATCTCAACTGCATTTATTCAGCTTTCATGTTTCTTCTGCCATACCCAGCTTTCACTTCCGTACATGAGTGTCGGAACCAATACTCCCCCATACACAACCAAACGAGCCTTGAAAGACACCTTCCGACTGCCCATGAAGGAGTGCAAAGCCCCATTCACAATGTTTCCTGCATTCACTCTTCTTTCAATATCACTCTCATACTTTCCATCTTTTGTAAACTTTGAACCCAGATACACAAACTCGTTCACCTGTTCAATTTGTTCCAATCACGATATTGCACTCTGTCACTGGCTCATCTCTTTCAAACACCAATACTTTCGTCTTCTTTACATTCATCTTCATTCCCTTTCTAACAAAAGCTCCACTCATAGCAGTTACCATCTCCTGCAACTCCTCGGTCGTAGACGCAAGTAATACTTGGTCATCAGCATATAGAAAACATTTGACGATTAACTCATTCATTCTCAACCCACTTTCATTCTCTTTTAAATCTGTCAAGCAATTGTTCATGAACAGATTAAACAGCCACGGTAACGCTACACATCCCTGTCTAACACCTTTATCGATATTAAACCATTCAGTGTAGGCCCCGTTTATCCCCAAACAAGCACTAGAATCCCTATATAGAGATTGCAATGCCCGCACGAGGACGCTGCTCACACCGTTCACGGACAATGCTGACCACAATTCATTCCTCACCACTCTATCATAGGCCTTTTCAAGATCCACGAACGCGCAATAGACCTTTTTGTTTTTAGCTAAACACTTTTCGGCTATGCACCGCAAGGAAAAGACCTGATCCGTACATCCCATTCCCTTTCTAAATCCCGCTTGTGCAACCCATACCTTTTCGTCTATTTCACACACAACCCTTTCAATCAACACTTTCGCATACAATTTACCGACGACGCTGAGAAGGCTTATACCGCGGTAACTTACGCAGTCCTGCCGTGACCCCCTTCCCTTAAACAATGGCACGATTACGGCTTTGCACCAGTCTCCCGGTACATGCCCACTTCGCCAGCACAAATTGAAAAGGCGGTACAGCTGGCTAGTCACTATGCCCTGTCCGGCCCTCAGCATCTCGACTGTAATCCTGTCATACTCTGTAGCCTTACATAATCTCATACTTTTCAACGCTTTCACTATTTCATCCATGCTTATCTCACTTTCATCAACATTTATATTCGTTTCCATGGAAGGTGCTGGATGTTGTAGCTGCACTTCCTCTCTTTCAAACAAACTTTCAAAATACTCTTTCCATCTCTTTAACAAACATTCTTCTCCTTTTATAATGCTCCCATCCTGACTCCTGATTGTACTCAGCTCCGAGGTAAAAGTGTTTCCTCTGGCTGTTTTGATGGATTTCCAGAAAAACTTGATGTTTGACTGGAAATCTTCAGTGAGCCTCCTATCAAAATCATCCTTTCGTTCTTCTTTCTTTCTAGACGCAACTTATTTCGCTGCTGATTTCAATCTTTTATACTTCGTTCTTGCTTCCTTTATCTCGTCATTCGTTGCCTTATGAACTTTTTGGTTAGCTTTTGTTGCTAACCAATCCAACCATGCTTTCTTCTTTTCTTGCACAGCCCTTTGTACATCTTTATCCATCCACACATTATAATTCTTTCTTCCTTTCCTTCTTTTAGCTACCCCGCATACCTCAATAGCAACATTCACGACCCCTGTCTTAAATGTCTCCCACAAATCAATCACACCTATCTCTTCTATGCCTTTAAAACTTTCTTTCAGTTTCTCTACATACTCCTTTCTTTTCTTTTTCTTGTAGATTCTCCACTTTTACTCTGTCCAAAACACTCGTAAGCTCGGCCCCTCGGTGTCACCACCGTTTAAAAAGGCTACTCATTCGGGCTATGACCAGTAAGTGGTCTGTGTCGAGGCCTACACCGCGGTATGCCCGAGTGTCTAGCACTTTCTTCCTCAGTCTTTCATCCACAATTACAAAATCAGTCATACTTCTACACTCACCCTCATCTCTTGTATACAAATGGATCTTTTTGTGGTCAAACATTGTGTTAGCCACGCAAAGATTCCATTCCAAACATACTTCAAGCAGGCTTCTCCCATTTTCATTCACTCTCTCATCCCCAAACGTACCCAGAACTCCTTCATACCCATCACGCTTTACTCCAACCCACCCATTAAAGTCCCCTAACATCACGATCCGTTCATTTTCTCCGCATTTATTCAAGACCTCTCTCATGCTATCCCAAAATTCCTCTCTTTCTTGTTGGGCTTTTAATGACCCACCTCCGCGCAGATCCGTCGGTGCATAGACCCCTAACCCTAATTTTAGCCTAATCCAGAGGAGTCTTGGGCTTACAAATTCACGCTCCATCACACATTCATCTATTCGAGAGGAAAGAATCACACCAATTCCCTGACAGCCGCGGCTGGTTTGGGGGACTCCCGACCAGTATGCCGTGTAGGGACTATGGACCGTGATGTCACATCCTTTCCTCTTCATTTCGTTCACGCACAGAATGTCTATGCACCGTTCATCCATCATCTGACATACTTCATCTACCTTACCATCCATTCCTCCTCTTACATTCAACGTAGCAAAGCGGCTCTCCATGGGCCGCTTTTCGCCCCCGCGGGAAACGAGACATGATGGGTGGCGAATCACATCGCCGCCATTTTGGTTAATTAAATTATCTTTATTAATATCCATAGCGTTTCCACGAATAGCTAGGGAAAGGTTTGTCCACCCCAGCAGAGCCCCGCATGCTAAGGTAAGGCTGGCCTAATTCTGGGTCGCCCGATCCCAGGGCAGTGTGGCACGCTAACGACTAGGCTTGCCCCTAGCCATGCATCCGCGCGGCAGACGTTGGATTGGCGGAGAGGGTAGGAATAGGGAAAGGGAAGGATAGTTGGTGTGAAAAGGAAAATTGGTAAGTGGGAAATAGATAATGTAGGATATTACCGCCCAAGAGGGCAGGGGATAGGACAGTAATAGCTAGGGAAGCCGGGGTCGCATACCCGTATACTATACCACAACTACCGGACAGGTAAATTGGGATGAGTATCCCTGACATAGGAAACTTACTCGTACATAGGTATTATATATCTTAATATATATAAATCACGTGTCACGTTGTTTGTCCGTAATGGACACCTAAACTACTTAACCGATTTCAATCAAATTTGCACACCGTGTGCAGTTTGATCCAACTTAAAAGATAGGATAACTTACATTACAATTTCACCCAATAGGTAGCGCTGCGATCGTGTTTTAGGAAGTTTAACTTTTTCACCCAGGCCAAGCTGGGCGGGACAGCTAGTGTCTCTATAGATATGCATATAATAATATATTTGCTTCGGGTTTATAAACATATAGAAAGGATGAGTGAAGAAAGATTGACGAAATAGATATACAAAGTAAAAGTGTGTGCAAGAAGAGGCAGAGGAGCCACGTTCCAACTACCTGGATCAAATCGATCGGACGCTCAAGGATGGGAGCGTCAAGAGTACTCGAAACCGACGAGCATGCATAAATAGACTGATGAATGTGGACGAAGCGAAAGAGGTATGTAAGTCTTTTTTTTTTTTTATACCACTTGGGTGGCAAACAAGCATGCAGTCCGCCTGATGGTAAGCGGTTACCGCCGCCTATGGACGCTTGCAACACCAGGGGTATCCCTCGCGCGTTGCCGACCCTGCAGGAATCTTTTCACACCCTTCTTGAAGAACTCCATGCTGTACTCTCCAGGGAAATCCTCAACGGGGAGCTCATTCCACAGCCTGAGCGTTCGCGGAAGATAACTCCTTTGGAAGCGCACAGTGCGAGACCTTTGTGGTTCCAAGGTATGAGGATGAATTCCCCGTCGATGGCGAGAGGTGCGGTGGTAGAAGGTGGAAGTGGGCATCATGTCAAACAATTCTGCTGAACGCTCCCCGTTATACAAGCGGTAGAACACACACAGGGAGGCAAAGTCCCTCCTCAGACTTAGTGATTCCAAGCCGCTTGTGAGTAAAGGATCATCGACAATTCTAGCGGCGCGTTTCTGAACCGCGTCAAAAGGCCCTAGCTGGTATCCAGGAGCTCCAGCCCACAGGTGGCAGCAGTACTCCATATGTGGCCGAACTTGCGACTTATAAAGTTGCAGCCTTTGAGAAGATGTGAAGTACTGCTTAGCTCTGTTGAGCACACCGAGCTTCCTCGACGCCAGCTTAGCCTTGTCCTCTAAATGACCACGGAACTGAACGTCGCTAGAAATATCGACCCCAAGGATCCTAATGCTCTCCGAGATGTTCAGGGGAGTGTTCTGGAATTGTGGAGTCACAGCGAATGGAGTTTTTTTAGCAGTGAACGCGCACACTTGTGTCTTAGTGGGGTTGAAGTGGACTAGGTTTAGTCGACCCCAATCGGAGACACTGCGAAGTGTACTCTCGATTTCAGACACAAGTCGTTCGCGACTTTCCTCCACAGTGGAACGAGGGAGATTAGCACGGCCTGTGTAGTAAGTGTCCCCAGTGCTGTCGTCTGCATAGCAATGTATGCCTTCAATAGAAAGCATGTCATTAATATGCAGAAGAAACAGAGTCGGGGACAATACAGAGCCTTGCGGGACTCCAGCATGAATGTCCATGCTTTCGGAGCAGCTACCGTCAACGACGGCTCTTATGCATCTGCTGGACAGAAAGCTAGCGACCCATTTGCATAATCCCTCTGGCAGTCCGTAGGATGGAAGCTTCGACAGAAGACCGCGATGCCAGACCCGATCGAACGCTTTCGCCACATCCAAGCTAACAGCTAATGCCTCACCTTGACTCTCAATGGCGAGTGACCAACGGTGCGTGAGATATACTAGAAGGTCACCCGTTGAGCGACTATGGCGGAAGCCATACTGTTGGTCACTCAACAAACCGTGACCCTCTAGATATCGCAGGAGTTGTGTGTTAATCACTCGCTCCATAATTTTAGAGAGGAGGGAGGTGATGTCGATCGGCCTGTAATTTGATGGGTCTGATCTATCGCCCTTTTTGGGCACTGGGTGCACGTGGGCGGTCTTCCACGAAGTTGGGACTTTTTGGGTGGAGTAGGAAAGCGCGAATAGGCGCGTCAAAACAGGACACAATTCAGGAGCACACTGCTTAAGCACCACTGCCGGAAAATATGCCATGCCATATAAAGGTTGCAGGATCAATACCTAACAGTTTGCACCTATGAGTTTTTTCGGATCTTAAGTACAATGATTTATAACATCTCAGGTTTATAATAATAATAATATATCCTCACGCCTTCCCACAAGGGTCCCCAAAGGGGTAGGCAGAGGTGTATAGGTAATACCCACACACCCACTTTCCGCCAGAGGTATATTGGTGAAGGAGATCATCATGACGACAAATGCATACATTTTACACAAAAGATTTAGGATGTACATTACATATGTATAGTCGAGCTTGAGAGCCGTCGACGGACTCGTCATCTGCCGCAGTGCCACCAAAATATCTACAATTCCTTCCTTAAGAAGAGAGAAAAGAGCACGAAAAGACATTAAAATTTAATGTTAAAAATGTGCTAGTGTGCCTAATTTCATCTTTGTATTAATGAATAGTAGACCCGGCCACGCCTCCACAGCAAGGCGTGGCCGGGTCTAAGGTTTTTATATTTCATTTTAAATATCATGCCAAAAATAATATTTTGACCAAGTTTCATACCTATGGAAACAGTAGTTGATAAACGTGTTTTTTTTATCTAACGCTCCCGCGTTCCACCTTGCTGGTGGAGTTTCATAAAATCTAGCTGACCTCTACACCGCGTAAGGACTACTCCTACCAAATTTCAAGTAAATCGGCCTTATAGTTCCTGAGATTTCGAGATGAGTGAGTTTACAAATGGGATCCCCTATATATATATGATAAACATGAAATTAAACACAAAGACATATTACATACTAGCTATATTAATACATAGGGTATGTTTTTATGTCCAGAAAAATAAATCTACCAATGGATTTAAATGTATATATGTATATATTTGTTACATAGGGCAAAGTGTACCTGTTCACCGAGGCGGTGTCCCAGCTGTACCGCTGCCTGCTAACCATTCAGCCATGGGTGTTCTTCCTGATGCAGTCATACGAGGGCTCGGAGAAGATGGTCGGCATGTTTCTCACGTCCATATACATCATCGCCAAGGTGGTGGAGATACTCGTTAGGTTGAGGCTGTTCAGGAACGCCACGTGGACTCTGCTGCAGAGCGTGGTGAGTACTTCTAAAGCCGTTCCCTGTAAGAGGAAAGTGTGTTTTCTTTATATGGATTTTAACCGTCTAATTATTGCCGTGGTGACCCAGTGGTTCAAGTAGTCGCCCGCGACACAAATATTGCGAGATCGAATCCTGACTGTACATAGATTTTCTGGACTTAAGTACAGTGTTTCGTCACACC